>JAOUZG010035770.1:621436-631549 GCA_026289955.1 Argiope argentata
TGTGTGTGTGTGTGTGTGTGTGTGTGTGTGTGTGTGTGTATCATATGTAATGGATTTGCCATTACTCATTAGTTTATTAAATATAAGCGTAATTTTAAACGTAATTTCGAAAACATGGTAATCTAATTTATTTTGGTATATTCATGCAAAAATGCCCTACCTAAAACAACATTTTGCACTCTCTCTAAATCGTAAACTAATAATTTTCTCATGGTCCATTATTAAATATTAATTGTAGCGTTATAAATAGCTTGTTATTTGAAAGTTGATAATTTTTTAGATTCAATTAAGAGTTTGAATTCACTTATAAACAGAAATTTGTATCTAATCGGAATCATATATTTATGTATGATACATATATAAATAAAATTACATATATTACATTACATTATTACGTGGCACAAATGATAGAAAAAAATAAAGTTCTGCATTATATACATCGCTTTTATAAATTGCTACTGCCTAGTTTAGTTGGATTTAATAACTTTTATCTTTTTTAAAGAAATAAAAATTTTGTTACTGATCGATACTTTAGATAATGAAACTAAATTTTGTTTTAACTCATTATATTATTAGCAAAGTATACACATTTTCAACAACGAATTGTCCTGGTCTCTTCCTTATTTTGATTTTTAAGGCATAAAATATCTTTTCCAATTACTCAGAATCTTTATCCATGGCAAGTTTAACTAAACAATTTACCCCATTATTTATATATCTCTGAACAGCTTTTCATCATTTAACATATGGCAGCTGCTCTCTACACTCTGGAAGTTGTTACTATTCTTGCTTTCGAAAGAAGTATTTCATTTTTCACAAAAAAGGGATGAATTATGATTTGAAGTTGCAGTTTTTTTCTATTTTCTACTTTCTTTTGACATTCGGAAAATTTATGACTGATGTTTGAACAGTTGCACTTCAGATTTTGGAATACTTTCGATTTTAACCTTTTGCTTTGATTTTCCAATTCTGTTTTCAGGGCTCATTTTTGATGGCTACTCATTCTTTTTTGATTGAAGAATAAAGGGAACACAGTGATGTTAAATTATTTTTATCTGGCAGAGTTTCGAATTTGGCTAGGGATTGTATTTTCCTTACTTCAATATTATTCAGTTTATTTTTGAATTCATTGGTTCATTTGAAATTTTTCGAATAATCTAGCTTTCTAGAAATGGATAGAAGATAATTATAGATTTCGATTTGTATTTCTTTCTGTTTGGGAAAAGTTAAAAAAAATAGTCTAGCAGGGATTCCATGTCGTTAATTTTATGAACAATAATTCATTTGGGGGGGGGACTTCGAAATGACGATGGGATTCTTCTGGCATGGTCGTTGGATGTCACAAACCTGGTGGGTCCACGAAAAGAGGGGAGGTCTTTTTATTCCCATCGATGACGGGATGTACTTCCTTAGGGAAGGACCGTATGCGGCTGGTAATGAATCTAAGGACTTAATCACAAATACCGTCAGTTTTGCTTTTCTGTCAGTATTATTTATCCATTTATCCATCCAGTCTGTCAGTATTATTTATCCATGTTCCTTTGGGTGGGAACGTCAGTCTTAAGATTTGCGAACAATAACTCTTTTAATAAGAAACCATTTTTTTGGTTTTGTCTTGTTTTGTTTGATTCAAACTTTTTGTGTAATCTCTTTATTTAAAATTATTCATGTATTTCTAAAAATATCTTTTTTCTGGGATTTTTAGGTCACGAAGGGTTGATATATTAACGAAATGTCAAACCCCCTCACAGAAAAAACACACACACTGGTTTGAATCACTACTTGAAGATGACCCTTGAAAAAGTCTTCAGGCAGAATTCATTGTATTTTTTTTTCTATTCGATTTTGAATGATACTTGTAACTTAAATCTTATTGCTAATTTACTTTCAATAAGAAACACTTTTTCAGCAAAGAGTGCAGATTCAAAAAAAGATTTGAGTTTATTTCAAACGTCATATCGTTTAGTACTATGATTGACATTATTCAATGCTTTTGGAAAAACGTATAAAATTAAGTCCTTGGGAATTTTCATTCAGATGATGCTTATTTCTCTAACACAGCAATTGCTTGAGCCATGACCACTTCTTCAGATTTTACTTCTTTATTTAAGTCATAATCCATGTAGTAACTTTCTAATTAAAAATTGTTTTTTAAAAGCTTCCATGCATAAGAATAACGCTAGTTAGTTTTTTCTAAGGCGTAAATTGAACATCTGTGTTGTTTCTAGCAATTCAAGAATCCTCTTTGTATGCTTTCAATTTCAATTTCACAGTATTTGCTGTTTTACAATTGCTCCTTTCTTTTTGCACTTTCAATTAAATCTTGGATCATAAAACTCGAAGGAGAATATTGCATACATCAACCTTTTTTATTTTATGCAAGTACAGATACGCAAAGTAATAATTAAAAGAACATTATGGGAGGTTAAGAATAACATTGAAAGGTTTCTAAGTTATTTTTATGAATGATTTAAACAAAATGTGTTCTTAAAATATTCAAGAAGCATCATATTACAGTATTTTTTCAGATCATAGAATGTATCATATTTTTCTTGATATACTTTTTTTCATTTCATGTAATTCTAGTTAAGAAACAAAAATAATAAGGCATTTATTTGGATATAAAATTGTTATTCATGAAAATGCTGGTTATTTATCTACAAGAGTTAAACTTTCATTTAATAAACATTTTACTTCATTACGAAACTAAAACTGATAATGAATACACAACCAAGGAAAAGCCTCAATCCCTATAATTAGTAATTATTATACCATTTAATAACAATCACATATAAAATAACCATTAACGATCTATGAATATGGCAATATTAATTGGTAGCAATTAACAATCATCTATATGGAGAAAAAAATGCTAGCATACTATTTTCGTTTTGTTTAATTTAATACTAGATAGATATTTTAATGCCATTTTATTTACGCTATAATACTATCAAGATATTCATGCTATATTAATATCAAAAAGTGTAATGTTTTAAGATTCAAATAAAATTTTCATTAGGTTTTAATTTTGTCATTTGTAAACTACAATAATAATTTACAATTTGGAAAACATCCTGAGAAATATATTTCTTAATACTTTAACTAATATTTAACTAAATATTTATATTCAAATTTTCAACCAAGACTTCAATTATAATATAAATACACAGTCCTATTTACAATGGAAAGTTCTTTTAACGTTTATGCTTACTAAACAATGAATAACCATAAAAATGTTGTCGCTGTTAAGGATCACATGAAAATATATAAATATTTTTATCACCTTTTTAAAGAAATATATACGAAAAATATACTAGTACAAAAGCTGACGTCAAGAACGTAGAAAAACTTGATGACCTTTACAACTTTTTCATTGAAAGCACAAATTAAGTAGAAAGTAGAATTGAAAACAAAAAGGAAAGTAGATATGGGTTTTAACATATACTAAAAAAACATCATAGAAAATATAAAGTATGAAATGAAATTACGAAACAATGATATAGGAACAATATTACTTAGATCAGGAGAGAAAGAAAAATTATAAAAATTTATCATAAATACAGATATTTATGTAAAGAAAAGTTTTATTATAAATCAAAATAATCAAAAATTTGACAAAAAAGATGTCTGTTTTTAACTCTAAAGTCGAAATGGATAATAAGGCTTAGTTTTGCGATAACCATTCCTTTCTAATCACATTTCCAAAGTCTTGCCACTTGAAAAAAAATGGGAAAAAAATTATTGAATCTATTGAGGATTTTAGGATCACGTGTCAAAGTAAAAAAAAATATTGAAAATTGTATTGTGTTAAAAGAATGAAATTATTTAATTTGTTTAATATTGATTTCTGAAGAAAATATTGTAAAAATTAATCACTACGGGTTTACTTGCTGCTAGCTTATGCTTTGAAGACAATCAGCAGACCTAAGATGTTTATTTACACAAAGGACACGGGCATAAAGACGACAGATATGCATATCCAAGAGGATCACAGGACAGTCTACTACAACCAACAGTAGCCCTCAAGAAATCAAACAACACCCACACACAAAGTGGCTAGACAGAAACCAGCAGGTGAAGATATCCTTGGAGCTTCACTTTAGAGTTCTCTCCGAAAGGCTGAATTTCTCACTGTCTCTTCACTTTAGCTGCCGACTCTGCACCTCAAGACTGAATACTCCACAAATCACATCACGATGCTGACAACAGTGGTTGACAGGATTAAGCCCAAAGCAGTTCATCGTTCACTTGAGCTGCACACATCACTAGCACTGCGTTATTCTCTTAAAGACTCGTTAATTATATTCTACTCCAACTCCTCTTCCGGTCCAATTCAATTCAATTCACCCTTCAACTTGATTTTGCTTCAACTTTTATAGCTTCTGGGAATCGGGCCGAGAATCTTTAAAGCCAATCAGGCCGCAACTAGGTTTTATTAGTCGGATAAGGAAAATTCTTGAAATTCCAGCATTAACAATTTTTTTCTCAAAATTCGGCCCCAAGGTTGTCACCAAGATTTGAGAATACTAACGCTGCAGCTGCTCAGCACACAAAACTACAGATTGTAAAGCTTACGATTCGTACTGGGAAGCAAAATTGCAGGCTGCATACAATACAATATAATGCAAACTTAAAAAAAAAAACAAGTCATTTATTTATTTTTAAAATTTATTCTGAGAGAAATCTGAATTTCATTGATTATAAATACACATTTATTTTTCATTCAAGAAATTTCTATTTTTATATCTATTTTTTATATATTTTATAAAATATAATTAAAAAAATATATTTATTATTTTATATATTCTTTAAGCTATTCTTCGACAAGTTTGGATTTTTAAAAATATACTATATAGTTAAAATCAACATATTTATATTATCTTCTTCAAAATTTCACTATTATTATTACTATCACTAGTTGCACAAGTTATATATGGTATGATATTAATATAATCCCATGAAAGGAAATTTTGCTCGTGAATAAGTCTTAGATATATTCTCCGTGATGCTGAATAGCCCCAGGAAATGCAGACTGAGCACCATTTTAGATTCCAGGCACGAATTCAGTAAGCCTGTGGAAACTCATGTGAGCAGTACTATACCGTTGCCTGTCATGCATCGTAATCAGTCACAGTGAAACTTATGTATAACTTAAAAATATAGAATTTATCGGTAAAATGTAATAAAATATAAAATATCGTATTCTCATATATGCATAAAAAAATCCCTCTTTCATCTATTATGAAAATAATAAAATATATCGAGAAAAGACATTTAAAAGAACTTGAAAAGTTTAGGTGAAAATATCGAATATATTATTAATAAATAACTGTTACTTTTTTGAACAACTTTTAATTTAAAACTATTTTAATTTTATTTATGTTATTTGTTATGCTCATGTTTCAGAAAAGGGCATTAATTATCATAACATTTTTATATTTCCTCTTTTAAAATCATTTTCTAAAATTATATATTTTGAAAAAAAAAATTATTATCTTCAATAAATCTATACCCAATTTTCACTTTTTGTTCAAACTTAAGTTCACAATTATTGTTTTTGTACTGCAGAATAAATTATAAAATATTTAAACGATGTTTAAATGCTTCATAATGTGAGAAATATTAATAATTTAATAGTATTTAAATTAAATAGTTAGTTCCTTTATTTATATATCACTTGATAATTTTTGTCTAAAATCTTTTCTAAACTATCTGCTCCACCCCAAAAGTATTGTTATTCCCTTCAGTTATCGAAGCATCTTCAGTTTTTACGTTGAAAGTTTTATTGTCTAGGTATTACCTCAATTTAATTTAACAAAATTTCAAATATATAAATATTATAACAGTTTTTTAAAGGAAACCCTCAAAGTCTTATACGTGACGATACGTTTTAAAATGTTTATTTATTTTATATTTTCATAAGAAGATGCATTTTTAGGTTTAATAATTTACATCTGTTTCAAGTTCGTATTCATTTTAACAGTAAATGAATGCCCCTTATTTTTCTCATCTAACTTAAATATGTTAATATTCCTTAGATAATTTTCTTAACCTGTGTTGTCTTATTTCATAAATTTTACTCACGGTTTCAAAAGGAGACATTTTTAAATAACTATATGTCATAAGAAATCTTAAAACTAGGAATTTTCTATATATGAATCTATCTTAAGTATATTTTCTTTAAAGAGTACTTGCATAATTGATTTTTTATATAAAATAATGTATGAGTCTAATGTATTTCTGTTGCATCTACATGAAAAAAAATATAAGTTTGATCTTTTTTTAATTTCAAATTTTAGGAAAGCAAGGAAAAAACTAGATGGCAGATTTTTAAGCATTTCTTGCGCCAACCAAAAATCTTCAAAGAAATTTGGCGGATTTTTGAATGACTTTTTGGTTATTCAACTAACGGAAATGTACCCTTTTCTATAGCAATGCAGTTTGAGCTGTCATGGCCCTCTTCTGCCCAACAACCCATGTTAATAATGATATCAGCCAATCGATGTTAAGTTGCTCCTTGATCTTATAAACATTGACATTGGCTTGATTCCAGTAGACTAACCATTGTTAAGTACCGGCCAATTGAAACACCGGGAATCTAAGTATACAAAACATCTAATAGGCTGATACTCTCAACCAATCTGTGATGTTTTTTAAATGGTCCACAGGAAGCAAACTCCAAATCCAATTGAAACAAATCTCTTGGGGAGTTCCCACGTTTGACATCAAGGTAAGGAAGCAGAAATCAGAGGTGGAATTGAATAGAATCAACCTGAAAGGCAGACCAAACCAAAAGGTACATCAGTATTATGAAGCAATTTACACTTAAAGAATATATCTGAGAGGTTGTTATAATTTGGTATAATTTGACCGAGCATTAAATCAAAATTATATGAAAAAAAATAGAAATCTATTTGTAAATATTATTTTTTTGTGTTTTTAATAATATATTTTTGAGAAAGTAGTGTTTTTAAAAACTTTTTTCATAACTAGATGTGTGTAAAAATTTTCAAAATTTTATTATAATTTCTATATGAATTATAATGTCTAACATTTTTGAGCTAATTTTTTTCAAAAAAATAATAGTTATAAGAATATTATATTATTTTTTACAAAGTTATAAAAATGATATTAAAAAGTTGCAAAATTGTGATATATGCAACACATAGATATGTAATTAAGTATAAAAAATAGTTATTCCTTTTTAAATTGCAGGATTTTGATTTGAGAATATCAGACAATCTTTCAGATGAGTTTGAACAGATTACGACGTGGCATACATAAATAAAAAAAATTAATAAAGCATAACATATAGAAATACTATTTTTTTTGTGTTGACATTAATTACAGACATTTTACATTTTGCTTTAACATTAATTATAGACATTTTACATTTTGTTTTGACATTAGTAATAGACATTTTACAAATTTCAGAAGAAATATTTTACAAATACATATTACAGAAGAAATATTTTACAAATACAATGATATTCATACATACTTCAATATTTCATTAAAATTTCTATAAGTAATATACAACTTTTAATTGTTCTGTGCTAAAGTATGTTTTTTTTAAATAATAGTCTATTAACAAGAAAATTTGTCAAAAATAGTTTTGTATAAGGAAATTTATCTTGAAGTAACAGAATGTCTGTTGGTGCCTTTTTGCAAGCTCTAATTCCAATAGATATAAAGATAGGTTTCTCCCCTGCGGTGTAAATCTTGGGGAAATCATCGGATTTAGGAACTATCACAAAGACCGGATCTTCCTTCTTCATTATCTTGGGACTCTGCCCTTTTTTTATTCACTGGGAGAAGAATATAAAGCTTTTAACCAGAAGCTTAGATCTCCCTTTTGCAAGGATATGTGAGTCTTAAGTCCTGACTGATTCGTTTCTTTATACATGAGCACAATGGGACTCAACGTTATGCAGTGATAATTTGTGGTTAAATATATGAAGAAGATATATGATGATAATAATAAGGGATATATGACGAATTATTAATGAAAACATGAAATCATTTGGGCAATTTGTTGATAATACACTGGTCAAAACAATTAGGTAAGCACATGGTTTTAGAATTACGCAAAGATGTCTACCAATAAGTAACATAAAATGAATCATTCATAAATTGCAGCCTGCCAGGAAACGGAAGAAGAAAGTTTTATATGAAAGTCAAAGTTCATGACGTCGAAAACCAGAAAAAGGTGATAACGTCAGAAATCGGGCTGTTGCAGAAACGCATGTTTTATTGCCATAACTGTGAAATTTGATTCCGCAGTCTTTCTGTTTTTGAGACAAGCTTATGAAAATGTCTGAACAACGTGATTTGACAGAATCCATGGCATGGTGTGTCATAGGCCGAATGAAATCAGGCCATACACAACGGAGTGTCGCGGACGCTGTTAGAGTCGCCAGAAGTGTTGTTGCAAGGCTGTGGAATCGATTCCAAGAAACGGGAAATGTGAGACGTCAACCAGGGCAAGGTCGGCCACGCGCCACTACATCAACTGATGACCGGTATATACAGTTAACAGCACGTCGAAACAGAATAGAGAATACTACTCAGCTGCAAAGACAGTTGTTCTTGGCAATAGGACGAATGGTATCCAGCCAAACAGTACGTAATAGGCTTCATGGGAGAGGACTCTATGCACGTAGGCCAATGGTCTGCATTCCGTTGACCCCACGCCACCGTGCGGCCCGAAGAAGATGGGATTCTGAACATCGAGATTGGCAACAACATGATTGGACCCAAGTGCTGTTTACAGACAAGTCCCGATTCAGTCTGGATTGTGACACTCGACGTGTTCTGGCATGGAGGGAGAGGGGCACTCGAAATAACCCCTAAATGTTTTGCTTGCTCCCCTAACTGTTTTGAGCAGTGTAGATTTATAATGGACATTAAAAGAGATATTCAAAAGCAAGTCTATAATTATTACAACAGATGTGTATTTAAATAATTACAAGATTGAAATAAAAAATGATTGGATTTTCTTTTAATATTAAAGAAAGCTATTTAAAACTAGAAGGTATTTCACTTGGTCGCTGACTCTTTTCTTCTATAGGGAATATTGATGCTTATGCCTAATTTATTGAAAATACTATTCGCATTTTTGAATTTCTCATGTTATTTTCATTTAAATTAACAAAGAATAAATTTTGAAGTCTATTTTAAAAATCTCATTGCTAATCTTTCAAGAATTTTTAAGAAAAAACCAGCAACACAAAAAATAGTTTTTTTTTAAAAAATCAATTCCTATTAAGGCTTTTAGGAAGCAGTTTTAGTTACTTTTTGTTAAATAATTTCAATGATTGTTGATCTCGTGCTCCATTCTATAACGGAAGGAGAGGTGCAGTAGTTTCACAGGGTACAGACCCCCGAGCATCCAAGGGCACAAATCTGATTTCTAGCTTATATACGTCATGAATCCTTTTTACACGGTGAACTTCATTCATGCATTGAATTCATTCATCCACAGATCATAATTTAGAACTAAAACAGAGAATGACCACCTCTGGGTCACTAACCCAAGGGGTATTACTCTCCACATGAAGAATTTGTGGCTACGACACAGTTAACATCCACCAAACGTGGTGATTATTTTCCTTGTAGGTTCAAACCCGCAGCCTGAGGGACGCGAATCCAACGCCCAACCAACAAAGCTATCCAGATCTAACAATTAGAATTACTATAAATAATTCATCAAAAAATTATGTTGGCGAGAAAGTTGGTATTTAATCAATTAATAAAAAATGAATGAATTGATATTTGAAAAAAAAAAACTATATTAACCACTTAACAGTTGTAATTTCTTTAATATATAATAAGATGACATCTTCTCTTTTGAGAATATATTTTTATTTTGATTCAAATGGAAATCCATTGAATGCCTGACTTATCTATGTATTTGAAATAATTTTAAAATTGAATTATAATTGTTTCATTTTTAGCTTACAGCTATCAAAATTCGGTTAATCGATGCACGAACGGTATTCGGGAAAAACAGTTAAGTGGTTAAATCAAATGTCATCAACTAAAAGTTTTAAAAAGTTTATTTGAACTAGATTGGATGAATAAACAATATATTATTAACAGCATAAAATTTGG
>JAOUZG010035770.1:631949-664578 GCA_026289955.1 Argiope argentata
ATTTTTTGTCTAATGAAGGAAAGATGAAGACAAATTAACTGGGATATGAAACTATTAATGAAGTACCAATATCTATCACTATTAGGTTAAAAAAAGTTGTAATATAAAATGTATGTTTGGTGCGAAGTAAATGATTAATAATTTTAGATTTATCTAAATTATTTATTACGCATTTAAAATTAGTATATTAGTCGGTTAAGAAACAAACAATCTGTCGACATATTTAATTTTGGTTATATTCGTATATAGAGAATGTTACCATAATCATAAACTAGATATCACAGATAAATATTATTTATTCTTCATTTTAGTTGTCTTTCAAAACTTTATTTAATTAATTTCCTGTTATTTGGAAATTTCGTTCTTAATTTTCGATAAGATTCAATAGAAAGATTGCAATTGCATTTCAAATCAATAAAGAAGCTATTATTTTTAAAAAATTGTGTATGTTTGTAAAGTTAAAATATGAAAATTGTATATTTATTCAATATAATTTTAATTGTTCATGTTTTGCCAAACTTTATATAAAAATAGCAATGAAAAAAGTTGAAAAAATTATTTAGAAATATAAAAATACCTTAAAATAATTATTATAAATTAAACCATAAATGCTAAAATATCAAAGAAAATTTCAAACATAAATATTTCACACTTTTCAATCATTTCGATTAAGGAAACTTAAAGCATAACTATTAGATTTGGAAACTTTCACTTCATTTGGAGAGCAGTTTTCCTAAATGTGATAAAAAATGTTCAGATGCGTAAATGGAATGATAAATATAAAAAAGAATATGCTTAATACAATATCAATAGCACAATATGTAAAACAACCTTCATGAACGAAGATATATAACTAAAATAATTTGATTTGGAAAGCTAAATAATTAATTTTCATCACTATAATGAAAAGGAAAATTTAAATTGAATAGTGCTCTAAAATTTATCTTCATGCTTTAATTGAATTTAGTAAATAAATTTCGACAATTAGTAAACTAATTTTGAACAATTAGTAAATATATTTCTAGCACTTTGTAAATGCATTTCTAAAATTTATTTTTAGGCATTAAAAACATTTTTACATTAAACTAAAAATCGACATTCTAAGTCGAAATATATTGAGTGCAGTAATTGAAGTGAAGGTGTATGTAAGTATTAAATTAGAATCATTCGTTTTAGTTCATTAAAAGAAATAAAACGCTTTTTAAGTGTAGTTTAATGGAATCCGTAGGAAGTAATTTACAATTTTTTTCTAAATTAATACACATTGACTACATTAGTTTATTATTCTTGTCATTCTATTAGGTACTAAAAGAAATTAATTGAAATCTATATTTTTACGAGTTTCTAACAGCATACTACCAATTTAATTTATACTTTCAAACTAAAATAATTAAAAATCGTAAATTAAGTTTAAAAATGAATGCAATTAATTACAAATTTTAATAAAAATATAGCCTTGGAGCTAGAAATTTTAAATCAAACTATTTTAAAATAATTTTTTTTCACGATTAAAAAGTTGTAAGCGACAGAAAATGGTTTGAAAATTGCTGATTAGACTAATTTATTCTTTAATATAACTTTTAATTGCAAATTATTTCCTACATACGTCATGATTTATACAAGATGATCTGAACCTAGAAATGTTTGGGGTTTCTTTTAGGATTTAATTAAACATTCAAATGTTCAACATTTAATAATGTTCTTAAATTTGTTTCGAACAAGTTACAAATAACAAGTCAAATAATACATACTAAATCAAAAAATTAATTTTTCCGGGTGAAATAATCTACCCATACAAATTTCCTCCCATCAGCAAAAATTATAAATTCATTAATTAAGAGATATCCCTTATCAGGTACTAAATCAGGATCGTTATAATTAAAATACAAGTATTTGGAGAACTGTAAATAAACAAGTATAAAATACATTTTTTAAAAATCATTTCTTACTTAGGTAATTAGGAAAATTTTTATTTTAATTTTTGTTAATTCTTTACAATTATTCTTTTCGTGTTTCTCTTTACAATGGAAGGAAGGGTGAAGTAGCTTCTAAGGGTATGGACCCTTAAGCACCCGTGGACAAAAATCTGACTTTCATCTCAAATACGTCATAAATCAATTTTAAGGGGCGGACTTCATTCCTTCATTCATCTGCAGATCGTAATTTAGATTTGAAACAGAGAACGATAACATCTGACCCAGTACCACCAGTGGTATTATTTTCTACATGGAGTACCTTGTGACCATGACGGATTTCACGTCCACCACTCACGGATAATCATAGGTTGACTGGTTTGAAATTGCAGCCCAAGGGGGAGGGGCTGGATCCAACACTCTACCGACCAGGCTACTACAATCTAACAATTAAAATTGCTGTAAATAATTTCTCAAAGGATTATACTAGCGTTGAATTTTCAACGTCAATTGAGGATTCCAAGCCAATTGTGGCAACGCAAAATGCGTGAATTTTCTACGCCAGTTAGTGTTATGCAATAATCATTAGAAATTTCTAATTTTCTTTATTCTTTATGATTTTAATTCGAAAGCATTTCAAAATGAATTGGAAAAATAGATTAAGTAACATTGTTTAGTTTTAAAATGCATCAGACATTATGAAAATAATCAGAATCGTTTAAAATAATCGGGCGAAAACATGTTAAGCCGAACTTCATTAGAGGGGGAAAAACAAACTGAATTCGTCACTTATTTGGTGGCGGGAAAACGAAGATATTTGACCAGAAAGTTAGTTTTTAATTAACTCATAAAAATTAATGAATTAATGTTTGATAAAACTGTATAAATAAAACTGTAAAACTGTATTTGATAAAACTGTATAAACGTCAAATGTCATCCACTACAAGTTTTAAAATTTTTACTTGAACTTGAATCGATGAATAAAAAGTATTTTATTAACGATTGAAAATTTGAACATGATAGTAAAAATTGAGAAATTACTTAGAATATGGTGAAGAAATTTGATATATGTGGTATTCACAACATAGAGAAATGGATTACATAAATCAAAAAAAAAATTATTTCAACTTTTTTTTATGTGGATGGTCAGTTTTTAATGACAATATTTTATATATTGTTATTACAACATGTTTCTTTGTTATAATATTAAATGCGTAATGCATTACAATATTTCTTCACTATGGGATCCTTAAAGTCCTATCAAATGCTGTAGACTCAAGACAGTGTGATACACAGTAGCACCTAATATTTCTTGCTGAATATCTAGGATATGTTTAGTAATGCTGCTTTTTAAGGAAACAACAGAATTATGTCTGTCCTTGTAGACGCGATCTTTTAAATATCCCCACAGCCAGAAATAGCAAAGGATACAAATTAGGTGAAATAGGTGGCCACGCATTTTGGAAACATCTGCTAACAATAAGATTTTCAGTAAAAGTTCGGAAAAGTAGTTGCGTAACACAATGAGCAATGAAGGGGGGGTGCTTCATCTTCCATGAATGACATTAAATAGAAGCAGTCTGTGTCTAGTAAAGCAGGGATCACATTATTTTCTAAAATTTGAGTATAATTAGTACCTGTTACAGTGCAGCGAACTGTGTAGATTATGTAATTTGTTTGATGGAAGATTTTCCAAATTAAAAATGGACAAATAATAAAGTCAGTAGTTATTTCACACCAAATTGTAATAAACGTTGAACGAATGTTTTTCTCAAAAAACAGTAATGATAGTTAGAGGATCCCCATATTCTACAGTTATGGGTGCTGAATTGCCAGGATAAAGATAATTGCGGTTCCTAATTCCACAAAATATTTATAATCCATGATTTGTATTCATAAATTTTGGCAGGAAAGAAGTTTTCAAAATAATTTTTTGTTGATAATTGCCCGATTTCAAGTGCGGCAAAATTTTAATTTTATACGGATGGCGTCTTAAAATGCAGCGAAAGTCTTTGCTTTGATAAATTCCTTGGTTTACTTCTAACCCTCACAGGTCACTGATGCTCTAACCCTGAATCAATTGTTTCCTTAATCCCTTCCACAACTCCCTGATTCATATATCTTCTTTCTCTAATAACTGGAAGCACTCCGAATTCTCCTGAAGCTTCAAATTTATTAATCAGATTCTTTAAACTATTCACAGACATCGGTCCTTTTCTCAAATCTTTAAGACGGTGATATTCTTTCAAGGAAGAACTATAGTTTCTATTATTTTTGGTAGCAACATTTTACTAACAGAGCACTTTCTATCTTTAACAAAGTTTGAATATATCCTAAAGAAACACGATCTCTGTCATAATAATCATTTCAAACTTGAATTGGTATTCATTTTATCATAGTACAGAGCAAAAAAACCCTGTTTTTATAATCTTCAAAGCCATCTATTGCAAATAAAAATGAACATTTTTTTGTGTAATTTTTTCCCCGTGTTTTTACCACAACGAATGCCAAATTTTTACCGGCTTTCTGGCACAGAGGTAGCTCATCTTCCTCATGTTCTGCGAATCTCGGTTTGGGCATGGTTGTTTCTTAAGTGTGTTATCTGTGAGATGTGGGACTGTACCCCCCCTGTAAAAAGGGGATGTGCAAGCGAATGTGTTGAGTGTGTAGTTAAGTCTTACTCTTGGCCCTAGTTGGCTTTACTTCTAAAACAAGAGATGCTCCTTTCGGCTTAAATCTGCAACTGTCTCAGCAGGGGCTTGTCTATAGGCAAGTTCCATAAATAACAACAACAACACATTTCTTCAACATACTGCAAGTAGTTTTTCTTTTACTGTCCTTCAAACACTTGCAGTTTTACTACAACCTCCCTATATTTTAGAATGAATTGAATTTCTACTAATAAGCAAACTGCAAAATCTGTAACATGTTTAAAATTATTAGAAAGTTGAGTGATATTTTATAATTTCTATTAATAAATAATTTATTTAAAAACAAACATTTTATTCTGTTAAAAATTAATCTTATTTTTTTAAAATCACATTATTATTTTAGTATATTTAGAATAAAAAAATTTTAAGATGATTCTAATTAAATAGTACTCAAAAATTTTGAAATGATCTAAAATTTGCAACTAAACATATCTTTTTAAAGTCTTGGTTTATTTTAGTATTTAAAGTTTAGTTGGACTTTATTGGCTTCAATTTTTACTTTCAGTCTTTTATTTTCGATGTAAACAATTTTCAGAGTTAATCTCTGATTGATTCTGAGCCACTTATCTACTCCAAAACAGAGTTATGCTTCTCGCACTTAAAAAAAAAGAGGAGGGGTTCCATTTAAAAATCGACAAAAAAAACAATCCATTTTAAAAATCAGCTGCTTTATATCATCATTTTTTTTAAAAATCTAATACTATCACGTTATATGTAAATTTATATTGATTTTTTACAGATTATAAGATAGAATAATGGTGTATATTTTCCCATTTAATTTACTGTCGAACCACTAAACCTCACCACTATTTTTAGAGAAAAAACAACTCCAAATCTTTTTATTTTTGTCTTTATTGTTTTACTGTCTGTACAATATTCATCTAATTTAATAGCTTACCTGACAGAGAAATCACCAAATATTAATTCACTTTTACTCAAATAAATCATGTTTTCTTGCAGATCGCATAAGAATAACTTTTCACATGAGCAAATTCTTCAGAAATTCTCTTTTCGATAAAAAAGAATTTTGTCATAATTTATATTGAAATGTAGAAATAATTTTATTAATAATTTTCATCAACTTTTAGTTTTTTTATGCCACAGCGAATTGTTAGAACAAAATCCTTCTATTTCTAGTCTACCAAAATCTCTTTTAAATATATATCTTTCATTTTTCTTTCTCGTATACGAAATATTGAGAAAGATTTGTATTACTCAAAATATTTTTAACGGAGCTTCTGTAGAATCTCTACACTTTAGAGTTTTCCGAGTTCAAACATATTTTAGGCATTATGCATGTGACAAAGATGCTTAAAAACGCTTTAAACTAAATGGATGATATATGGTGTAGTAGTATATATATTAAATTTCTATAAATTTTTGAACTTACTCAATTCAGTGGAAGTTAATCTACCCGCCTGTTCAAAAAAATTAATACATTAGCTATAAAACAAATATAACTCAATGGATAAAATTTAGATTTAAAATCGATTTGTAGAAACATATCGACTTTATTGTGATTAAATCCAATAAGATTTCTATCGTTTGATTGCCTGAATTAATAAATTTGTAATATTCTAATGAATAAAAAAAAGCCTCTTATAATTTAATTTTGATAATGGACTAGTAAACATAAAAAGAATAAATTTATGAATTTAGAAATATAAATATGATATATAAATTTCTAGGATAAATTAGAATTAATATTTAAATATTTTTATTTTCGACTTTTACCTTACATTAACTACATATTTGGGTTGCATTCTCCGAGTTCTTTTATATACCCTTGGAAAAGGTTGTCATAATTTTAAAATATAAGCTAGATTTAAAAGGTACTTTTGAGTACCATCAGTAAATAATTCATTAATGTGTATATATTTTAAATGTTGGGGACTGGACACTCTTTTAAATTTGTACTGTAACTGTTTAACTCTCAATTTAATTGTACTGTTTTGAATCATTCTAAACGAATTCTTTCATTTCTGTAGCAGAAATATATTATAAAAATTCTCAGTCTAAAACGTTTTTGTTTTCCACCATATTGATCAGAATGTGTTAAATTTGAATTAAAATATTGTAATGAGATGCTAATAAATGGTACTTATCATTCCAAATCTTTAGGTTTTTCACATTTTATTATTCGAAGAATTTTTCTTAATAAGTGATTTGACTGATGTTCCTTAATATCTTCTGTTATTGGTATTCTGAAAAATATTAAAAGGTAAATATTTTTTGACATTGATTTATCACGGTTTTCTAGAAATTTTGACTTTTTATAAGAATAAAATAACTTTACACAGGGTTTGGGATGTTCAAAATCTAATTATTTTAGCTTTGTGTTTCCTTTTAGTTTTATTTATAGTTCAGCCTTGTATTATTAGTATTGTGACTTGTAAGAAGTTTCTAAGAAAAATATTTAGCTTATGAATTTATAGTCTTTTATATTTGTAGTTCTTTCGATAACAACGACTTGCAATTTTTTGTATTCTTCTTGTGTTTTCTTTTATAGTACGCCATTTTCATTATTTTTACCTTTTTTTAAACAAAAAGAAGACAAAATACATCATTTCTTACCTGAGACAGACTTCTGTAATGGATATACTTGACAGATTATAGGTGGAAGATTTATTTATAGTTTAGAATAACGAATTATTCAAAACATTACAAGTATCTTCATCTATGTGTGAAAAATATTGATGACCGAAAATAGAAATAAATTCCAATAGGTTTTTTAAAATGTTCTTAAGGGCATAAAGATTTTCTTTTTATAATTATTTGCTTAATATAGAGGAATGTCATGTTTGTATATGTGTCTGAATTTCCGTTTGTGTTTTACTATTCTGCAATTTAGAACAATTTTTAGTTTATGCCGTAGATTTTTAAAAGTTGGAAAGGTAAACTTTATATATTTTTGGATTTTTAAATAAAATATTGTTAATCAAGAATTGTAAGAAATTTTGAATTTTTCTACGATTACATTCAAACATATTAGAGGAAAAAAACTAATTTGCAGCTTCTTTAAATTTATAAAAAAAACATATTCAATGGTGCCAATTATTTAAAAAAGATATTATTTCAGATTGAAACGTAATTTTAAACACTTCATTTCAAATAAAATAATATAAATTGCCACTTCTAGAATTGTGTTATGTGCGTAACAAAATAATAATAATAATAATAATTTGCATGTTGGTCACACGTCGTGAAAGGCGCAAATTAAAAGACTAAATTAAGTATCACTGCAAATTAAAATGAGAAAAACTATAGTTTTTAGATCATGTTTAAAACAGATGAAATAACTAGAAAGCTTGATATTTTCTACCAAAACTGATGCGAGAAATAATTGTCTTTGGTCTTTTAAAATTCCAATAATAAAATTTCAATGATTCTGCTAGAATTATCTCAAAAATGATTTCTATGCCCTAAATATACAATTAATTGACTTTCAAAAATCTAATCTGTGAGCTGTCATTAATATACGTAAACATAATCAATAAAAAGAAATGTTTTTATGAATTAAATTATTAACATTTAAGTACTTTGTATCAATGAATATTTGCTTAAACTGCCCGTTTTAAATTATTATACAGGACATCGATGCTATGGGCCATACCCAAAACAATTTTTTGAGACATTAGCATTAAACATTTCTGAATAGATTGCGCCAATAAATACTTTTATTGCTTAATGTTTATCAAATTGAGAATATTTCATACTATTTTACAAAACTCTACTGTCCATTTTACAAAATATATTGTCTATTTTCAAAAAATTAGATAAATTTATAAAAACATTAAACATTTTATTTTTTGAAAAGATAGTATGAAAATTTTTTATCGAATCTTTTGTGCGATTTTCAAAACTTTTTCATTGATAATCGCAAAGTATGCTAAGTATGTTATATCATTATTGCAGGGAAAAATATAAAACAATAAAAAAGAGCAAAATGCTAATTTTCATAAATTTTTTTGAAAAAAATAACTGTTATTTTTGTGATAATTAATGGATATTTGATATCTAGATGAACTATAAAATATTAACCATGTTTAGTAAAAAATAATACAAGCATGAATTAAAATGAAGGCGTTTTACATTCTGACTTGGATCTCTTTTTCAAATTTTTAAATGTAACTTTTCGAGAATTTCTTTTCTAATTTAAAACAAAAACCAGTAAAATAGCTTTATTGATTAATTTTTTTATTTATTATATTCCAACTAAATACAAAGTTTTTTTCGAAGGTGAAAATTCTCAATTCCGAAATTTTATTTTATCACTAATTGGACACTTCGCCAAAACATTAGGAAAACAAGTGCAATAAAAGTTTATATATTTAAAACTCTTTTGTGACCTCAAAAGCAAGGCGTTTTTAACTGATTTACAGAAACCATTTGGAAATATGCAAGAACAATTAAAAACGATTTTTTTAGATAATATGTACTAAAATATTTTAAGTATTACATTGTCGATAATAAACTAAATTTTAAGCCACGATGCACAATTTCATTGAGAAATATTACTGCAACAAAGTATATTCAATGAACTGGCAATTAAATGTAACCAGATAACGATGTAGAATTAATTCAGGCAGAATATGGGCATTTGTTCAATAACGAGTTATGTCATGAGACAAGATTATATCTAGTTCCTTTCTATAAGCTATATCATATGGCCTTCGCATAAAACAAATGCAATTCACAACTTTATTTTGTTCTGTTGTTGAATTCACTACATCCATTATCAATTTCTTCTTATGACATGAATCCGTTTTTGTTTACCTTCGATCACTGAATACACACAAAAAAATCGACTGTTATTAAATTTGGGGTTTCTAATTCATCCTTCTGTTTACATCGGCAATAAAAAAAACATATTCAAGTAATTGGGGGAACTTTTTATGACTCTTTTCGATTCTCATCTTCCGAATCGTCTCCTTTATTCATTATTAAATTCCTAAATATGACCGATAAATAAAATCACGTTATATATAAAATAGAAAAAAAACGGAGTACTTTCGACGGAGAAAATATTAAAAAAGAAATTTCAGAAATTCTCGATATTTGATAATGTTTTTAAAGACTCCATTGCCTTACCAAGAGTCATAAATAATAATTCTAATAAGTAAAATATTTTAAATGATAATTTTACCATCCATTTAGGAAGACATTTTTTTTCTACAAAAGAAAAATATTAAAATGAAATCTGCCGTGCATAATTCAATGTATCATGTCAGAATATCATTTTTTGTACGGCCATGCATGATATCGTTATTCATTTTAATTGTTTCGTTGAATGAGTCTCTTTAGTATTGCAAGCGATCCAAAAAACTTTGTCTCGCATTTATATACTTTTTAAAAATATCACATTTCCTATTTATTTCATTTCATATGACCAAGTGCTGAAAATGGCATTTTCTAACTTTTATTTGCCTAAGTAATTAACTTTTTTTATCAGAGCTTTTGTAAGTGCAATGGTAAAACTTTATTAAAAGCTGATTTATTGAGATGCTGGTGTTGTTAAAAAATATTTTTTTTGCCTACGACTTTTGTTGACGCCGAAAACCTCATCCCGAAAACAATATCACACTCTGACTTGATAAAAGGGTTTATCCAGAAGAAAAGCTACGTGTTTCAAAAGTTACATTCATTTTCTCATCTCGAGAAAATATTTTTGGAAGCTCTGAAGTCTGCTGCACACGTTAGTTCAATAGTATTAGATTCCTTAGAAGAAAGTCGAAATTTAATTTTCCACTGTTATAAGTATTCGCCGCTAATACTTATAATAAGTAAATTAATGTAAGAATTGCATTTATAATTTTGTTTTTTCCACATAACTATATTTTTTTACTAATATTTCATATACTTTCAAATATTTAATAAAAGCACTATATTTACATGGATTGATTGTACGCCTATTTTTATTTAAAATGATATTTTAATGGGTATTCTGAATTGATGATTTTTGCATACATACAATATTTGTATTTCTTAATTTTATTTAGAGCAGAAAATTTATTAATGAACTTAATTTATCTATCACATTTATATTTATGCAGTTATTAGGACATTTTACATTAAACATGACACAACAAAAAAAGACAAATAGAAATCAAAAGAAACAATGCATACATATCGTGTTTGCACATATAATTTATGAATATTATGCGCCAACTAACATGAATTATGAATAAATGTAAGTGCGTATTTGTATATATTACTTGTATAATTTTACGAATGTGAACACCACATTTTTATTATTATCATATACTATACTATATTAAAATTTTCTTTGGAACAAAAAAATTAAACAAGTAATGAGCGCATCAATTTATTTAAAATTGTATATATTCTGTATATAGATAAGTGGCATTTGAGCTACTTGAAAAAAAAATAAATTCAAAAAAGTACAAACTTTGTTGCATGCTTATTATTATTGTTGACCACTTTTTCTGCTTTATAACGGAAGGAGGGGTGCAGTAGCTTCTGGAGGTATGGACCTTTAAGCAACCAAAGGTAGTCTGACTTTTTTCTTACGTTTGTCACAAGCCCGTTACAAGGCGGACTTCTTTCATGCATTACATTCGTTCATCCACAGATTGTAATTTAGATTTAGAACAGAAAACGATTTCCTTTGACCCAGTCCCAAAGTGTTATTACTCTCAACTTGAAAGACGTGACCAAGACAGATTTAAAGTTAGCAAGCCACCACTCTCATGACAGGTTCAAACTCATAGCCCATAGGATAGGAATCCAACACCCTATCAAACAGGCTATACCAGCCATGCAACGATTCTTTTCATGGCAAAAATCCAATTATCCTTGTGTTTTATCTAGAAAAATGTTTCTTTAAAATGTGAACGATTATTTATTCTCCTAGCCCTTTCATATTTTCGAGGCTCTTTACAATAGATTAGGCAGAATCTAGTGCCGACTCAGTGCTTTCTAGATAAATTTGCAACTTTCAGTACAACTGCTGAAACTTGTTAAATATTTTACGATTTTTGATTGCAGTACGTCTTCTAACAGGGGTAATTAGAACTAACTGTTTGTATTATTTGAATATCAATGCATATTTTTACCAGTTTGATTCAGAGTATAGAAAACTAACAAAGAATTTCTACAGAGAAGAAGAAATGTCATTATTAACTAATAAAGATATTCTACAGAGAAGAAGAAATGTCATTATTAACTAATAAAGAATTTCTACAGAGAAGAAGAAATGCCATTATTAGAATCAGAAAATTGCACTAAATTTTACATTTAAATATTTCTTTAAAAATGAATATTATTTAGCAAAATTATAATTTTTTTAAATTTTTTTATGTTAATAGATATTAATATATCCTACAGATGTATCTGATTCATTGATTTTCCACAAACAGAGTAGAAATTGTATTATATTATATTTAAATTACTTGGTGCTGTGCACTATTATAGTCATCCTGTTAATATCATTTTACCTCATTTAATAGAACTACTTATATATTGACAAAAATGCACTTAAAAAGCAATTGAATCAATACTTGATTCATATAAAAATTTATACTACATAATGCTAGATGGTAAAGTATTTTTTTTTATTTAATCGAATATAATTATTAAATTCGTTTACTAAGCAATAGCACTAACATTTTAATTTTGTAAACAAACAACAATTTTCTAAATTCACTGTTATTCGTAATTATGTCAAAAATACATTATAATTTAGCTCAATTTCAAACTTGAAACTATCTTCAAAATATTTTAGGATCATTTATTAATTTTGGAAAATTCTTAGCAATCCATATTTATTATGAAAAATTATAACTTAATATATAAAATAATTTTCAAAATTAGATAAATAATTGTATTTTCATTTAAAGAATTTTATCAATTCATATTGATATATATTGATTAATCTTGAAACTGAAACATGCAATGAAAATTAAATTATATGAAAAATTCTGCTATATGTCTGCTATTGGATTTACTGAAATATGAATGAAGTAGCAAAATATACGATAGTAAATTCATTTTGTTATCAAAACAGAACTCCAGATAATATAAGCACTAAATTAAAATGTTTAAGTCTCATTTCGAAACTATTACAAAGTTTAAGGAGCACTGAGGAAAACTAAATTCAATTCAAAGATTCTTTCATAATTTTCTAAATAAACTTTAATTTTTTTCTTCAATTGAATAAAAATATTTTTATATAACAAGTGAGAGATGTCAAAAATCGATCTGAATGAAATAATTTTTTTTGTAGTGAAACAAAAATAATTTTTTTGAATATACATTTCAAACTTCAATAAAGATAAATATTTAAGAATGTAATGAAAATTGTGTGGAAATAAATTGAAGGCAAAGTGAACTTAAAAATATAAATAAATGTCGAATTAGATATTTTCAATTTTTTATTAAAATGTATGGATCATTAAGATAAATAAAAAATATATTCTTGAGTATTAAATGCAAATAAGGCTTTGGATTTAATAAAATGTAAAAAAAAACCCATTTGAAAAAAATGGTAAAAATCATTTCGTTTTTTATTATTATGTCTCTTTTGAAGCTATCTATTTTTTTAATAATGTAAACACACTTTCTACAAAATAAATTTACAGATGCTTCAGATTATAAAATATGATTCTATTTAAATTAAAATAAAAGTTAACAATACAATTTTGAAAATATTTAAATGAACCATTGATACTTTTGAGTAAAAATGATTATATTTGATGACTTTTTTAAGAGTTTATTATCTTTTTATTTTACTGAAATCTCAAATTTGTGTTTATCATCCAGATTTTCTAAATTTTTTTGCTTAAAAAACTTTTTATAATAATTTTTATGTTCACTAAAATTACTTTATAAGAGTTTCAAATGAATTCGAAAGAGAATTCAGTGAAAATCATTCTATAAAACATAAAAATTGTCAGAAACTTTTACTTTAACAATAATTTTTTTAAGCATAGATCGCTAACACTATGAAAAGTTTCATAGTGTTAGCGATCTATGCTTAAAAAAATTATTGTTTTAAAAAAATTATTGTTAGTTTTCTTCATAAAAAAGGTCATTTTGAACGGGGATCATCATTTTATTCCATTCTGTAAGGAATTAAAAATCTAATGTTTCTTTTTAGTATATTAATCTATCTTAATCTATTTAATGAATACTTTATTTAAATGCCAGAGTTAATTTTTAGATCTAGGATAGCCCTTTAGCTGCGAATTCGAACCCGCTCGCCAAAACTGTCTGTTGTGGCTGTCACATTTTAAATCTGTCGTGATCACAAAGTCCTCCACGTCAGTAATTCCATTAGGGGGGGTACTAAGTCAGAGGTGATCGTTCTATGTTCCAAATCTAAATTACGATCTGTGGATGAATAATGGAAGTCCGTCCGGCAGAAAGGGTTTGTAAAATGTGTGAGTTTAAATTCAGACTTCCGCATTCTGCTGCTCAGGGGTTCATACCCTCGCAAGCAATAAATGTAAAAATATGCTGCTGCTAAATAAAATTTTGTATTTCTAAAAAGTATTTCCTTCAAAATGTTTTTTTTAACCTTAAAATCAGCTGTATTCTTAAAATTCACGACAAGAAATGTAATTCATTTCATATATTCGACAAAATACATTGAGAATAAACAAAACGCATTGAGGTTCTAATTATTAGAAACATATGTATAGTAACATTTAAATAAAATTCTAAGTTTAAAAAATCATGTTCCTTTTTTCGATTTTTTTTCTACGTTGCTGAGACGAAGTTTTTCAATATTCGTTATTTAATGCAAAACACATTAAGGAACCCTTTTTCTTATTTGGGAAAAAATTACCTAACTTGATATTACCATAAACCGGAAAAGAAGTTTTTTGAATGTTATTTAAAAAAAATTTTGAATCAAATTAGAATTTTCAGAGTAAATATCAGCTTGAAGAATATATTTATCTTTTTTTGCACTTAAATTCTGGAAGCATGTTTTTTCTATTGCAGAACGAATACTTACTTTCACGTCATCTATTGATTTTATTCTTAGCGCAAATCCAATTTCATATTCCATTTTTTGAAAAGTTTTTAAATTTTTCTTAGGTAATTTTTATACCGAATATTTCACAAGAAATTAGTCATCTAATTTAGATTTAAAGAAATGTATTTCAAACTCAAATTTAAATATGTATTTTATAAAATAGGAATTCAATTAGATAGAGAAACCGAATAAATGTATATGGAAGAGGATTTGACGCAGGAGAGAGAGAAAAATTTGATTTCATCATATTTAATAACAGAAAAAGATACAATATGCTTGAGATTTCATAATATATCCTTGCTATGTTACTTCACTCACCAGAAGCCAGAAAAGCAAAATCTATTATCTACCCAGAAGCATTTAAATAAGAAAGTCAAAAAATTGAATAAACATTATTTTTATTAATCCTTTATATAGGTATAATTAAATTTCAATTATATAGGTGTCATTAAATTTCAATTAATGTATTCATTACCAATAAGAAAATAAGTATCTTTTTTTCCAACCATTTCTTATTAAACAAGACTCCAAAATTACAACTTATGAGGCAACAATGCGTTGGGTACATGATAGTATAAACATATTAATAATATTTTATTGGATAAAGTCGCTTAAAATGTTATTAAAAATACAGCAAAATTAATGAAAATTAAGAATGTCTTACATAGTTTATAAATCAACGAAAGGTATTACAATTTTCTGTTACCGTTATTGACACTGATTTGAACCTTATAAATTTATTCTAGATGAACACAATAATTTTCATATAAAAAATCTCTTAAAAATACTAAATATATTAAATTAAAAAGAAAGATATTTTTTATTAGACACATATTTCCATATATACCATTTATGATTTGAATTCCCATAAGGCAACCATGAACTTTTAAAATGAATTTGTGCAATTTTCACAATAGCAATTTGAAATTTTACAGACATTAAGAGTAACACTATAGGGGATAACACACAAAACTTTAAAGCATTATACTATTTTATTTATGTATTGGTGGATGGGCGTTAATATAATATAATATTAGGAATAAATAACGTTAAATGAAAAATGTCCCATGCTCTCTAAATTTATTCAAAAGCACTCCAACTTTTATTATTACTTTACTTAAAGTCTGAGTTCGAAATATCAAAATTGATCAATTTAATAACAGGTATCTACTTATACTTTAAAAAAATCAGTAGTTTTAAGTTATTATATTGGTTAATTTTGATATTTCGTACTGAAACTTCAAAATGAATCCCAAATTTGCAACTAAATGATAATAAAAAATTGGAGATCTTTCGAATTAATTTGGAATGCCTATAACATTTTCATTAATGTTATTTATCACTAATATTATATTATATTGACCCCTCTAACTCATAAAAAATTAATATAATGGTTTAAAATTTTGTGTATCCTTTTCTATAGTGTTACTCTTAAAGAATGCACAATTTCAAATTTCTAAGATTAAAATTTCAAAAATTCATTTTAAAGGTCCCTGGTCACCTTAAAATCACAATTATTTTTCGTTTAGTAAACTTATACACTGAAAAATCAATACTGTTTGTTTACAGATCTATGACATATATTTTATTCCTCCTGAATAATTTATTCTGTCAAAAGAAAAAAAAATGTCTGTGAAAAGTGTGCATGGAAAATTAATTGAATTTAGTTTAAAATTATTTGTTGTAAAATTTACTTTTTAAAAACTTAAGAACTTCTAAATAATCATATTTTAATGAATCTTAGTCATGAATCTCTCAAAATTTAAACTAAAATTTACAGATTTCAAGGAAATCAGACAATGAATCAGAGTAACCAATTCTGTTAAAAAAAATTCCTTTGTCATTAAAACTTCAAGATCTCAGATTCTTTCCTAGAATTCTAATCAATTTTCTCATTCCACCATGAGGATGCGTTAAAAATTTAAAGATATTGACTTAAGGATACTAATTAAGCCCTTTATTTACTTTGGTAATATAATGAAGAAAAACTATGAAATCAATAAATCATCCCTGTCTTCGACGCTTCTTGAAATTTCGTGTTTCCTTCCAGAAAGAGAAATTGTATGCTCGTTTCTGTGTATATGTATCTAAAATGGTAAATTTTTGATCAGGTATATGCAACGTAAATAAATAAGTTTGTATAAAAATACATTTCAGAATTCCTAAGAAAAGGTTATGAGATATATACAACTACAAATTCATGACAAATGATGTCCCAGAATCTTAATGATGGGAAATTGCAAATATTGGAGTATTTCGTCTTAGAGTAACGAAATTTATAGATAATCAATAAAATATTTGAATGATTATACAATATCAGATCCAAGTATCGTTTGATAATATGCAAATTCCTGGGTTCTTCGTTATTATATATTGGAAATGAAGGTTTTATTTATTTTGAAATACATCGGAAATTATGATTTTGGAATCTTAATGATATGAACCAAACAGAACACATAAAACAGATATTTTATAAAACTGAAATATTTCATTATACAGAAAAGGAATGAGCATATGAGCAAAGAACTATCTTAATGTTGGTATTAAAAATATTGTCATTTATTGATAAATTATTGGTTGAATAGAATTTTCTGGAATTCTTTGGCTTTTTCACTCAGCATTTTGTGATTTACTTTCTTTTTGCCATATATTAAAAATTTTGTATTCAAATATTTTATACATTATTTTATTGAATCATTTCAATTTTCAAAAAAACCCCATCGACTATTGATATCCACTTTAAATGTATTTAATAATATCCAAATAAAATATTGGTTCATGAAAACTGTTTAAGGTATCCCTTCATCCCGAAATGAAGTTAATAAACGGCTTGTTAAAATGAGCCGTTCTTAGATTGCATAAATAGTCCATCATTGACTATTTATGCGATTCTAAACTTTTCAACAACACTTTTTACGACTGTTTTCAGCTTAGACTACCGTCTTTTATAATTCTCGCAACCGAACAGAGAAGGTTCTGGAGAAAACAGGCATATCTAGGTTCCTATTGGCTCTAGTAGTTTTATCACCAAAACTCCGAAAGATTTCAGTATTATCTATTATGTATCTAAATCGATACTCAAATCGTCTAATGGTCGCCAAATTTGTAGCTAACAATTGAGATCACTGATTTAGCTTCAGATCAGTATCGGACAGAGCTGATCGTAAAACGATATTTCCAGTAGTTGAACTAACCGTCCTAAATTTCCGATGGAATTTTAATAACAACCAATTACTTTTTTTTATTTAAAAGCAATGAAATCAGATATTAAAAATGGTTTGGTAACAATAAAAAACAAATATTAAAGATTAATTTAGAAAACGAACTGAATATATTATAGTAGAAAAATTCAATATTTTCTAGTCAAATCTAGTGGCTGAAGGCTATATTAAAAATTTGGTGAAATATTTACTAGAATGATAAGACTAATAAAGACGGAAAAAAGAAAAGAAAATCAACTGCAGAATTTGTTATAAGAAGATATAAATAGAGAGTGAAATAAATAAAAATTTTTGTACATAGATAGTATTTACTTTACAAGTTTTGAAAAAAAAATAAATAGAACCAGGACTTCAGTAGAAAAATCATATTTTCGAGACCTCAAACTAGTAATATTCGCTATATCTTTTCTGAAAATATGTTAATGTAGATAACATAACATAACAGCTGAATATTAGTGCCAAAAAATTCTTACTTCTTTTGTAGACTTTTTTGTAGTATGATACAGATTTACATGTTTGGAGTAATGAAAATCTGTTAAATTTATGCCCAAGTGTTCACATTTTCACTGGTCATCTTGTGCTTCTGCAGATTAAAAAGAACTTTTCATGGCTCATTTTCATTTAACGTGGGCATTAACGTAATGAGTTATGGATTCATTTGGATTATTGTATCGATATCTATTTCACAGAAAACAATGAAAACTAATTTACACAAAGTTTAATGAAAACTATTTTACATTAATAAGGTTTTTGAACAAATGAAATTGATATTTATTTTGTTATGACTGATTTACTGATGTGGTGGAGACAAAGAATATAAGGATATAAAAGAATATAAAATTTAATAAAAATAATAATAATCTAAGATTTATATTCAGACATATAAAAAATGCATGATTTACAGTAGTTTTAACAAAAACATTTAACAATAATTAATTCACATTAAATATTTAAGGAACAAGAAATTAAAAAATGAGACCAATATATCATGTAACCTAAAGTAAATGAGATTAGCATATGATGTAAACTAATGTAAACGAAACAACTATATGATGTTAATTAACGTAAATGAGACAACTATATGATGTAAATTAACGTAATTGAGACAACAATATGATGTAAACTCACGTAAATGAGGCAACTATATGGTGTAAACTAACGTAAATGTAACAATTATATGATGTAAACTAGCGTAAATGACACAACTATATGATGGATTCAAATAAAATGACTTTCTTTGAATTATTTTGCAATGAAAGGAGAGAAATAGGAGAATTTAAACAAAAGAACTTATGTATAGTGCTTTGAAGAAATCGTTGCAATTTTCGAGTTACTTCGTTCTTCTTTTTTTATTACCATCTCTAGTGGCAATTGTTGATAAATCATGTGACCAATTCTTTGCAAAGTTCTAGAAATGGCCTCTTTATATGTCGTCTGATATATGCTATAAGAAAGTCTATAATATTATATAAGAAAAAAAGAGGCATGATGGTAGCTTGATTCTAAAACTTTTATGTTTTCCAATAGAGGGAGACTTAAAAAAATAGCCTACAAAGATGACATATGTTTTCAAAGATTTCATTTGAGATATTTTTGGAGCAATGTCTGTCACGTAACAATTGTTTCTACGATTATTGATCAATTTTATCAAGGAATCATTTCGGGATTGATAAAAAAAGGAAATTTCATTCGAAAAAATTTATTGTATGCAATCTGTACTCGAAGAGCATGAGAGTTTTTTTTAAAAATAACAATGAATACTTGTAAATATGTTAAAATTATGCATTCGAACTATAAGCATCATCGTTTATATAAAATTTAAATTGTATTGAGACAATGCACAATAGCTATATATTAGAATATAACTACAATAATGAATTCGACTATTCCTTGTGCATTACAACATGAAGTTAATCTAACGTTTTATTATGAAACCAATTTTGCTATCATATTTCTGTTGTTAATTTATAACAAAAATTTATCTATAAAAAAGAGATATATTCAATTAAATGTATCCCCCTAGTTCTGTATCAAAAACTGTTTTGGTAAAGAAAAATTTGCGCTACTGGTGTAGATTGAAGAATGATAAGAATCCTTTTCCCATCTTTAGATATTATCTTCCTCAACCTAGATATCAACATTGGATAACCAGTTTTGAAATATGGATTTTGCCATCAGTTATCAATATCCTTTTAGCCAAAACCTTACTTTCAAAGTATTTATGAAATGAAAAATAAATAAAGAGTTTAAAATGAAATCTGCTGTGCATATTTCAGTGTTTCATGTCATAGCACAATTTCTTGAACTGCGAAGCTCCGTTCCACAGAGCACAGCTTCCAACAGAGTATTGATACAACTGCATCAACAATATTTAATTTATAGCATGTTTTCCATCATATTTGCTCATTTTACTTTTTTTGTTTGTTTCTTTATTTTATATACGTTCATGCTCTTATGACCAAAAAAAAATCGAATTAAATGGAAGGAATTATCTCTTCTCTAAATAATCCAACTAAAGAATAGTAAATTCCTCATAATAAACTTAAAACGATTAATATAAATTAAGTTATAAAAATCTTAAAATAAAATCTGTTATGCATATTTCAATGTATCATGTCAAAACATATACATTATTCATACATGATATTTCATTCATTTTAATTGTTTCATTGAATGAGTCACTTTAGTATTGCCAAATATCCAAAAAAACTTTGTCTCGCATTGATTGCTTAAAAAATGTCACATTTCCTATTTATTTCATTTTATATAATCACAGGCTCATAATGCCATTTTTTTAGGTTTTACTTGCTGTAGTTATTAACTTATTTCTTTAAAAAAAATCAAAGGTTTTGTAAATAAGATGGCATCACGTTATTAAAAGTTTATTTTTTGAGATGTTCCTGCAGATATTTTTTTTCGCCTACAGAATACAAATTTTATTTTTCGACCACGGATTTTTATTAAAGCCAAAACCCTCATCCCCACATCATGGTATGACATGATAAAATTATTCATGGATAAGGAAGAAAAATTTATAAATACTATTAAAATTAATTTAGGAAATATAATATCAATCTAACATTTCAGTACGCGCTTTTCCATTAATAAAGATATAGTTTATAATCAGGTGGAAAATTTATTTAATAATCAAAAATCAAAAAGTGGAAAAATTAATAATCAATAAATATTAATGTATTTTATTAATGCATTTATTAAATAATAATTAATAAATTAAATATAAATAACAAATTTATAAAAACAGAATTTCATGAGTATATGCCTCTAAAGTTTTTTCTACTTTTAAATTTTGTGCGATATCACAAGAATGACTTTTTATACAAATATAATTCGATATTCATGTTAAAATCTTTTAAGAGAATATTTAATATTTTAGTACAATCCTAATAATTTAATTTTCATCTTCAAATAACGGTGGAATTTCTATTTTATATAGTTGAAATATATTTTTGTCCATGATATATTTTCCGTTATTTTCCAAATTTAAATGCAATGGGTATTCTGAACATGTATTAACAAGTAAACGTTTCACCGAAAGTGCATTTGCCTTACATGCAAGGTTCTGAAGTCACAAAAATTTGCTACAGAATCCTAGATGCAGCCGTTCAGCCATCCCAGCAGATAAAAAGGAAGAATCGTTCTCTTTCTACTGTATATCCCGAAGGAATTATCTGAATTCGGATATATCGGATAGGCGTATCCTCACTCTTCATTCTCTTGAGGTTCACCTCTTAGGATTCTTTTTTTTTTCGTGACGGAGAAATGAGTCGGTTTTTTTTCTGTGAAAATGCAATACTTCCCATTTTTGTTAACAGCTTAGATATATCTTCAATTCAGATATATAAGACTTAATGGAATGCAAAATGGTGGATGTAGAATCGGATTTAAAAGAGGGCTTTTAATAAGAATTAATGGAACACAAAATGGAAGATGTAGAATTGAATTTAAAAGAGGCCTTTTAATAAGAATTAATGGAACACAAAATGCAAGATGTAGAATTGAATTTAAAAGAGGTCTTTTAAAAAGAATTAATGGAACACAAAATGGAAGATGCAGAATTGAATTTAAAAGTGGGCTATTAAAAAGAATTAATAGAACCCAAAATGAAAGATGTTGAATTGAATTTAAAAGAGGGATTTTAATAAGAATTAAAAGAAGACAAGTTGGAAGATGCTGAATTGAATTTAAAAGAGGGCTTTTAATAAGAATTGATGGAGCAAAAAACGGAAGATGTAGAATTGAATTTAAAAAAGGGCTTTTAATAACTAATTAGGAAAAAATATCCATAAAAATTTTATAAGATACTAAATAATACAATATATTTGTCGGAAATATTTAATTATATTCGAAGACACAATTAATAACTTATTGGGTTTCATAACAAGAATTCAGTACATCACCCATATATTTGCAGACTGGTAACAACCTTGATTTATAATTATGTAATAAGAATCTAATAAGAAGAACAAATCCATAAAATTCCTTTTATATGGTGCTAAAAAATACAATATATTTATAAGAAATATTTATTCATTTTTGTAGACATAATTAAGAGTCTATAGGGTTTTAGAATAAAAATTCAGTGCAGCGCTCATAACTATGCAGATTGGTAAACACCCTTGATTTATAATTATGTAATGGGAATCTAATTAGAAAAATATATCCATAACATTTCTCTTATATGATTTTAAATAATACAATATATTTATAAGAAATATTTATTCACTTTCGTAGACATAATTGATACTCTATAGGGTTTTAGAATAAAAATTCAGGACAGCGCCCATAAATTTGTAGATTGGTAAAGATACTTGATTTATAATTATGCAATGACAATCTAATTAGAAAAAAATATCCATAAAATTTTCTTATATGATACTAAATAATACAATATATTTATAAGAAATATTTCTTCACTTTCGTAGACATAATTAATAGTCTATAGAGTTTTAGAATAAAAAATCTTGAAAATGGTGAATAAAACATGAGATTTGGTGAATAAAAGGTGAAAATGAAATGAAAATGGTGAATAAAACACGAAAAATGAATAAAACATGAAAGATGTTGAATAAAGCATGAAATTGGTAAATGAAACATGAAAAATGGTAAATAAAACATGAAATATGGGGAATAAAACTTATATGATATTTTATAGGTATCGATGTTTAATTTCCATTTCTAACAGTTATATGAAAAAACTATAAAATTCATGCACACATACGAAAGAAAAGCGATTTATTATTTATATTTATTGAGAGATATTAACAAAAGAATAAAGTCTTTATTGCCTTGAAAATCTCAACTTTAATTAAATTGGCTTTTGTGAGTTAACGAGCTTTCCCAAATATTTGCTCATTTTGCAATAGTTTCCTGTAACTGTTTGTTCATATGTAATAAATATATTCATATTTATGGCTTATTTAAACATATACTATAATTATGACCGGCTTTATTTATAAGACAGCTTATATCAGTGAAATTAAAACTGTTCAGAGTTTGGGTGAATAAAATAGCAAAGAAGAGATAAAATGCTAATTTGGAAATGTAATACTTGTTTCACCAAAACATTCCCGAAATAAAGTGGCATGGAGGACATTGAATTGAAAGTGATGAAAAGATTATGGAAGATGTATAGTCATATCACTGACTCTAGGACTCACTTAAAGGGACAATAATAAATATTGAATAACTTGACCCCTGCAACAGCAACGTTGGGAGGAACAGTGGTTTCATCCTAAGGGCCAGCACCACACTCGGTACAACCCTTCCCTAAAGCATTAAGTAAGTAAATTTCAAGAGAATATTATGATTATAAATAACATTTCACGACAAAACATGAAATATAGGGAGTTATAACTGTTTTCATAACTATTTTGAATTGCTGAAAATTAATAATGGATATAAAAGCAGAAACATGACTTTTATAAACAGTTTTCCTGATTTTCTATCTCTTTAATAGGAATTATCATTTGTCAATTTTAAACACAAAATACACAAAGCTCGTTTTGAAAAAAGGAAATGTAGAAGTTTTATTAAATGACAAAATAACGATAGTAAATCCTGTAGCATTTATCAAGAAAATAATAGAAATACTGATATTTTTCATGCAAAAATTTCCAAAAGACCCTTAGATATGATCACATTTATCCGACCTTAATACTCCAAGAGTTAATTTAAAAATTTTAATGAAATGAATAAAATCTTTAAATAGTCAAAACTTTATTGAAATATTTTAATGCGGCTTGACGAAATAATACCTTTCCTTGAATATTATATAATCCGAAAAAAAGAATATTTTACACATACATGTTTTTATTATTTTAATCTTTATATTTTTTATCTAATGCAAATGAAAAGACACAACTTCGAATCATATCTGGAATATTATATACAGATTTGCTATCAAAATATCTTCACATCACCTTTTAAATCCAATATTTGGAAATATGTAAATATTTTATTCGAATTTAAAGGAAAATTAGATCGTGATGAAAGAAATATCTTCAAAGATGTCGATATTTTCAGTATTTATGAAGTGAAAGTCTTTCACTTCGTATAGTTTATGTCAGACGTAAAGCATATTTAAATAAAAATGTACCAAATATTTCATATTTTGGTGGATTTGTCTACTTCTGAAAGATTTATCTGACGTTTTTCCCTATAAAAAATGTATGGTTGAAGAAAAACCATTAGAAAAAAAGGTTTTTTAAATTATTTTTTATGTAGGGAGTATATATGTTTAATAGTTTTCTTTTTATATTAAAATTCAAAAACACAATAACTCTCCACATATTATAAATACTTAATCTTTGGTATTTAAAATATTATTTGATATTAGAATATAAATACTTATTATTATTTGTATTCTACAATTTGAAATAAAGCATTTTCAAAAACAAAATATAAACTATGAGTTGCAAAATTATTTATCTTCGTAAATGGTGCACTAAATATAATTTTTTAAAAGTATTCTTCTTTCATACTATGATTTACATGATTGTCACCTGGCATTCTGGCACAGACGTAGCGCGTCTTACTCGAGTTCTGGGAGTACCGGTTCGGGCATGGTTGTTCTTCTGTGTGCTATCTGTTAGGTGTGGGACTGTGCCTCCCTGTAAAAAGAGGCTGCGCAAGCGACTGTGATGAGTGTGTAGCTAAGTCGTACTCTTGGCCCTAGTTGTCGCTACTTGAAACTAGAGACGCTCCTTTCGGCTTAAATTATGCTGATATAACCACTGGGGACTTGTCCATGGCAAGTGCCATAAGTATCAACAACAACATGATTGTCTTACTGAATCATTTTAATTTGTCTATATATTTTCTGCTGTGAAATTGGTTCTATATTACGATTATCATACAAACTGTATGCCTGAGGCGCGGGATTTAGAGGAGTTTTTGAATGAGTGTCACCAAAACAGCATGAGGGAGTGAGAATAAGTTTGAGACCTTGTAGTTATTCTTGGTTCCATCATGGTCGGCTAAAGTGGATAAAAATCTCTGGACGTTCTGGGTTCGAGTCTTGGTTCAAGCATGGTTGTTTTTTCCGTGCTCTATCTGTAAGTTGTATGAATGTACTCCCTGAAAAAAGGGGGACTATGCTAGTTACTGTGATAAATGAGAAGCTAAGTCGTATTCTTGGCCCTAGTAGGCTCTACTTCAAAACAAGGCGTGTTCCTTTAAGTCTAAGACAAACTAATGCCTCGCCGAAGTTTGTCCAAGTGCCACTAATAACAACAACATATAAGATTTCTTATAATAAGTATATCCCATCAGGAAAATATAAGCAACCAGACCCTACAATCTAAAGATATATTCCAAATAGAATCAGTCACGTTACCGGGGGAGTATTCTTTTGCCCCAACAAGAGATTTGCTTATTTGCTGGCTAACCTACTATGAAAACATATTTGTTCAGCAGATACAAAATGAACAGGAATTTTCTAGATTTTGAATATTGCCACATATTTAGCAGGATTTAAGAATAATCGTCAATCATCTTCATTTATGTTTATCATTCATGTTAATGAGGATCCCATTAAAAGAAATTATTGTTGACAGATCTTTTAAATTTAATATAGATTAACCTATCCAAACATGAATTATAATGAAATATTAATTCGCTATCCCCAGTTCCTCAATGAAACCCAAGTAATGTAGATAGTTCCGAAAGTAAAGTTTGATATAGAATAATAGTTGATGATTTTTGAATTAGTTCTAATTTTGGAAGAAGGTTTCTAAATAATACACGGTGACAATGTCAATGTCTCTTGAAATTTTAGACAGAGGATTTCCAAGAGGTATTGTAGTTTCTCTAAATGGACCCATAGAACATTTCTAATTACAAAAACGAATGTCAGAAGTAAGTAAAAAGAAGACATCGGTTAATCTAGTTGTAAAATGAAGGAAAATCGGGTGAAAATTTATTTTGTGACTAGAACTACATTAAAATTAGCTCATCTGCAAAAATTTTTTCTGTCATCAACAAAAATAGGGGATAAATGTACAAGGGAATTCAAAATCGATCATTCAAATTTCTTTGGAAGGTAGGGAATACTAGAAAAAAATTATTGCACACAGGACAGTATTTCCGCAAACGTTATCCGAATGGACAAAATGGTGAAATGAAATGAACTCAAGGAAACAGTACGTCTAAGTAGTAACTAATATGATTTTTTGTTTCAAAAAGGTAAAGAGCAATTTCACTGTAAAGGTTCAAAATTACAACCATTTACACGGGCGCAGGACACACAGTGCCTTTGTATTGACCGCCAAACATTTTCAGTAACTCCTGGTATATCCTGGACAAACCCCCTATTCGTGCTACACGATCCATTTCACTGTCGACGGGAGTCTCATAAAATGTGGCTTTCATCGCCTAGGACAAAAAGAATTCTATAGGTAATAAATCAAGTGATCTGGGTGGCCAAGTGATTAGTCTATGTTTGCCGATCTAATAAGCTCTGAATTTTCTGTTCAGGTAGTCACGTGCAACAATTGTGCTATGGTTTTGGAGCTTTGTCACGTCGACACCACATGTCTCGGCTGATATGCCGCTGCTAAGTATTTTTGAAAATGTTCGGTGTTCGAAAGAATGTGCTTTAACTTGTTGAAATAAAGATAACTTAGTTTACTGTTTTCTCTTGTTCACTTCATTTATCCATTTTGTCCATGCAAGTGAAGTTTGAGGACATATTTTTCTATGTGAAATCTATTTCATATTCCTTACGTTCGCACCGAATTTTAACGATACGTTTTGAATCACCCTGTATATGCTTTCCCAGCAAGCAAGAGAAAATTTATTTATGTATTACAAATCCACGAGATTCAAAAATACAATCATATTTTCTACCACAAAGCTAATTATTATGAATTTTAATGCATTGCAGATGTGATGCATCATAAAACTGGCCTTTATATATATACTCGTGAATAGAGTTTTATTGGCATATATTCTAAATGCATTATAATGTATTAATGCATTGTGCAAATTAGACATCATTTCATTTAGAAAATTTAACACAACATGTTAGAGAATCCCTCTCTGAATTATTGTCAATTAGTCCCCAGAATCATGCCTTTGCTCTAAATTGCACACACATATTACGTAAAATTATATTTCTAATTTTTTTTATTAATACGTCTGTTGTAATCATATCAGTTTCAATATTTTTCACTTCAATGCTGAGCTCGACATTTTTTATGTGAATTCTAGATTTTAGGAATCTCAGAGGGAAAAATGACCGCTGAAAATTCTAGTGCACGTATTATTAATTTTTCGAAAATGAATGATGCCTGATTTGTGCAGTTTATTAAAACTTTTTATCGCATTTAGAATTTGTTTCATTAGAAGTCTATTTACATACTAATTTATGACCGTTTCTGTCATACATTGCATTAGTATTACTTTAAACTTCTATAAAACAAATTTATTTGTGGCAGTAAATCTAACTGCGTTATCGAATTTATAATTGCATTTACATATTATATGTTTAGTAAATGAGTATTTTTTTTCTTACTTGCTGAAAATCATATATATATTTTCTACTTTAATTTCCTGATTTTCGTTAATGCCAAAGATAATTTGGCTGTTTAACTGACTCTTTATTCTATTTTACTGGTTTATGGTATTTTCTGATATATATTAATATATCACAAATGGCTTAACTTTCTTTTGCAAGTTCGTAAGCCAAAGTGGACTGAAAGTAAGTAATGATCAAGAGACAAAATTGTAAAACATTGAAAAATGCAATTTATTAATCTTTGTAAATGTCCCTGATTTCAAGATTTTCAATCTCCGAAAAATGCTTTAGTTACTCCCCGAATTATCTCTACATTCATTTGTGAAATATGAAACATTTACTATCATATAACAACTATCGCTTGCATCTCCTTTGTACAACAATCTGATATATAAAGGAAACAATTGCTAGCCAATAAACTTATTAAAAACTCACAATAGAATTATTAATATGAAGATTGTTTTATGTAATTTTTGACTCCCAAAAAATCTCTAAAAATTATATCTTGAAAAAAAAATCTCAAAAAAGTACATCTTGAAAAGAAAAATCTCAAAATTGAAAAATAACTTCATAGATGGATTGTAGAAACAAAGATATTTATGTAAATTTGTCACATAGTCAACTAGAAAATGCACATCTAACTACATTACATACTAATGTGATTAACTTTAATATAAAATGCAAAGTCTGAGATATAAGATATATAGAAAAATTCTGAAGTTTAATAAAATGAGTAGCAACAATTAAATGGTTAGCTGAAAAAAATCAGCATTAAAAGAATGAATCAGGGAAATCAACAAATCAATTAATTTTTCATTTATCAAAATTTCCTCATTCCTTTATTGCGCTAAACAGTCCTACTAACTGTTGAGCTAAACTGATATTATATTAAAACTCTTCTTTACATGTAAAGATTTTTATGAAATCCTCACGATAAATCTGAAGTTTATCATTGCCTTTACATTCTAATCTTTAATGCGGCCAATATTACAATGACAATAAAACTTTACTGGAAGTATTAAAATTTTGATTCCGAATAATTAAAAATTCTTATCTGCAAAGTTATCATTAGCAGATGATAGTGCAAATAAAATCTAATACGATTTATTAGAAATAATCCAAAGTATATTCTAAGTATTCGAATTCTTACTTGAGCATTGAATACCAAGACTGCAGAATAAAAAGGAAGTTAGATTTGTCATTCCAAGCTACATATGTTTTTTCCTTGTTTCTTTAGGCAACAAAACTATATTCAGAAAATACACTGAGCCATCATCATCTGTGATGTCCATTCTCCTCCTGATGTTAAATTTGTCCTACAGTGATCTTCAATTTACCGTTGCCAAAAAAAAAAGAATTCTTCCACTTTCCCGTGCAACCAATCCCTTCTTTAGCTTGGCACTCTGCTTGGTCACACCATCTTCCCTTCTATTGACCAGTTCATTTACAATCCCAGGGATTACTTGAGGTAGTGGTCCAATACTCCTGAGAGAACCAAGAAGCAGCTCCGAATTAGTCAACCTACCCCGTGTAGATGTGTTTCCCCATAAAAGGAATCTTCTGACGTATGGTTGCCATGTTTTTCCATCTCTCCTTAACAGTCTTCTACAAAAAAAAGAGATAGGATACATAAATATATTGCACAACGTAAGCCATCAGATAAAACCAGAGTAATTTGGAAACAATAAAATAAAGAAAGAAAATCAATAACTTCACAAAAAAATTCAAATAGATTTCGCAGTGTGAATTTGGAGGCTTTTAACATAAAATAAGAGCAAACTAAATGTCTGTTAATTGATAAAAGTCAGGATCATGATAAGATACTAAATTATATATTATGGAATACTTTCTTTGTAATTGATCTTATCATTACCATCAATTGAAATTGGAGATAATATTCGAATAGGAATAACTAGTTAATACATATAATCAAAGTTACAGCTCGGAACGCTTTCCTTTTAATGCATCTAATAATTACTTTCTGTTAAAATAGGGATGATATTCAAATAGTAGTTACTTGTTAAGACAATAAATGCTACAACACATAATATGTTCTTTGTAATCGACCTTATCATTAATTTCTGCTTAATAGAAGATGTTATTAGAACAGTAGCTACTTTTTAAGATGATCAATGTTACAACACAAAAGGCACTTTCTTGCAATCGATTTTATCATTCATTTATGTTGAAATAAGAGATGATATTCGAATAGTAATTACTTGTTAAGACAATCAATGCTACAACACATAATGTTTTCATTGTAATCGACCTTATCATTAATTTCTGTTGAAATAGAAGATGATATTCGAATAATAGTTCCTTTTTATTCGAATAGTCTACAGAATTAGAATATATTAAGATAATCAATATTACACATAGTAGGCTTTTGTTATAATTGATCTAATAATTACTGTCTGTTGAAATAGGAGATGACATTCGAAGAACAGTTAATTTTTATTGATTAAGATAGTCAATGTTACAACAACGAATGCTTTCATTGAAATTGATTTCATCTTTACCATATAAAAAATAATACTTAGAATAGGAGATTGTATTCGATTAATATAATAATAATAATGAAAATATAGCTCAGAGAAAAATAAACCAGTCTTATGAAACTCTAATCAATACATACTAAGTATATATTGATTATATTATTATTGATTATATTGATTATTGATTATTTATTATCATTGATTATATTGATTTTTGGTTTCTGTAGAATGCAATTATTAAACATCTAGAAGCATATTAGCGGTTAATAGGTCCATAAGTCTTTGATATTGAGCAAATTGTGATTATAACAGTTACAGAAATATTTTCAAATTAATTTTACTGTTAGAGAAATAAATGAATTATATAAAAGTTATCGGGGTTTTTTTTAAATATTTTTGCTTATGAGATGATTGAGTTTCATTACAAAACATTTCATCTTCCATAAGTGTTATATAAGTAATATTTGGGAAATGTCATCGGTGTTTATTTCTTCTGTGTTATTACAAATGCAGATGCTCCCATGTCCTTTCCAATTTCGCTACTGCTATCGCCAGAAACATGAATAAAACATAAACATTCATGAGTAAAAACAGAAATTGATCATTCCAAGAGTGGTTTTTTTCTTTCCGTCTAGACATGAGCAAAGATGCCAGAAAAAACCGGAAGTAAGAAAAACGTCTTTGTTTTTTATTACTAAATGTCTATACATTAATTCATATAGCATCTAAATATGATATCATACTGCAACCGACATGTTATACGAAAACTAGTCAGCGAATAATCAGTATAAATATAAAGAGACTATATTATATATACTACTAAACTAAAAACTAAATACTGATACTAGTATTAATATATATTGAGCTGATAAAGTGTATTTTTATTCAAGTAATTATTTTTTAAATATGAAAAAAAATATTTATAGGAATCTAGGACAATAAAAGTAAAGGATGTATTTATCAATTTCCAGAGTGCAGAGAGGTGTAATGTAACAAAGGAGGAATAATGACTAATTGAAATTGTTTTAAACAACTAAGAGCAGAGGAAAAAAATGAAAAAAGGACAGCTAAACACCATAGAAAAATATATAAATAATCTTTTTTAGAGATGGGAGCTAAAACTTTTCAAATAAGTGTTAAAATTATGCTATTCTTTAAACGTGAAAAATATAAACAGACTGTAAAATTAAGTAGTAAATTAAGTAAGAGCAAATTAAAGTTAGGTATCGTAATTAAATAGTTTTTGTTACTTTATGCATTTGCCATGGACAAGCCCAGCTGATACATCAACAGATTTTAAACTGGATATATGTGTCTCTTGTTTTACAAGTAGCGCCATCTAGGGCCAATAGTAGGACTTAGCTACATATACGTCACAACCCTTTTTAGGGGTCTGACTTCATTCACGCATATTTATTCATTCACTTCAGATCGTAATTTAGACCTGGAACAGAGATTGATCAGTACCCGTAGTGATATTACTCTCGACATGGGGGACTTGGTGACCACAACATATTTAAGGAACATCATTCATCACCAATTCAGGGGATCTTTGGGCCGGTGAGTTTCAAACTCGTAACCTAAGGAGCACAAGTCCAACGTTTTATTAAACCAGGCTATCCCGCTCGGTAAATAGCTTATTTTAACCAAAGTTTTATAAAGATTCGTTTATTTCTCAGATTAGTTCCCTGTTCACGTTTCAACCAATGTTCAACCAATTCACGTACAAAACGTTGCAAACAATGTTGTTAAATATACCTTAACATTTCAAAGAAGTTTCCCATTAGTCTTGAATATTTAATGAGGCATTTTTCCAGTTCTTTAGTACAGGGTGAGACAAATATCACTCGGCACAGAACCGTATGTTCCATAAATTGCTACGAGGGTGCAAATATATAGTAAAAGGAGATACTGTTCAAGAATTCGATCAATATATTTTTTTTAAATAACGGTATTGGAATATAAAATAACAAGGTGGGTGTATAGTATAGGAAATTGTGACTTTGGAGGGTAATTGCTTTCATAATCTTGTCCCGACATTCCTTTGAAAATCATAATTGGTTATGAATATTTACTATTGCATCTTTGGAAACTCATAAGTTCAAGGAAAAGGTTAAAAGCATTTTACTGTAAACTGTATATTCCTTAAATTCAGACAAATTTTCAAATTTGTCACGAAAAAATATATTGCCTAAGACATTGATCAAAATTTTGGAGAGAAAGGGAGGTTTCTAGAATTTCTGGTAATAAATT
>JAOUZG010035770.1:667417-681351 GCA_026289955.1 Argiope argentata
TAATATCATATACCTTAAAATTTAAACTAACACTCATTTTAAATCACAAACGCTTTAAAAAATTATCATTGAATTAGAATCTTAAAAAATACTGTTATTTATTTTATAATACTTTAAAAATTTGAATTCTGCTGAAATATATTTATATATAATTTGATAAAGTTTTTCTCTCTCTTTAGAATTAAAATTTGATTATACTTGACACATCTTTCATTTTACTCTAGATATTATCAGCAGCAAAGAAGTATTCGCTAAGTAAAGTTGCTTTAGAATGATGTATTTTGATATAAAAGCAAAAAAAAAAAAAAAAAGAAAAAAGAAAAAACCTTTTGAAAGAAGAGAAAAACTGAAAACTAAAAAAAAAATTATGAATTTATAAAATGGGAAATCTTTTACACTATTTGTTTAACATCTGAATAAATTAAAAAAATCCCTTTAAACGAAAGTGTCTAAAATGATTTAGTAGTATGTTAAATATGTCTTCTTCAGACTAGCTTCACTTGATTATTTTGAAAAATAAATTTATTCAAAATATATATAATAATAAAAAAAATATTTGAAACAAAACTGTTTTTGTCTGATGAGTGTCTGCTTAGTAAAATTTAATTAAAAATGTATTTTTCATTTTATGGCTTTGTCTTAGAAATGGAGAATGAAAGCAAGAAATTTCATTCTATCTTCCTTGCAATTCTTTTTATGCATTTTTTAATAAATAATATGAAAACTTATTATTTATTATTATTTTTATATAAAGAATTAAATCAACATAAACAAAAGTTGTTTATTAAACTTTATCTGCTTTAAAATATATAACTAATTCAGAATTATTTTTTTTGAAAAAAAAAGCTTTAAAGTAAATATATATTTATTTAATTTTGCATTAAAAAATGTAAAAAAAATAGAATCCAATATATGCCAGTTAAATTTGAAAATGTTTTAAAACATGTGAAAAAAGACTTTCTTTGGATAAAAAGAGGAATAAAGCAAAGCTACTTTACTTTAGATATTTAAAAATGATTCGCTTAAAATGATGCAAACATCATAAGAAATATTTTACATATTTACTGAATTAATAAAAAATAGGTTGTTTATAAGTTTAAATATTAGATCTCAACTAATAAAATTTATAAGAAGAAATTTATGTCATTCTGAAGCATTGAAACTACTATAGATTATATATAAATAAGTTGGGGAAGGTTAATGAAATATATTTATCTATGCTTTATCAGCCTTGCAAGTTTTAATAAAAAGTCTTATTAGTTGATTTTTCTTTCATTAAAAATATTTCTTAAAAAAACCGTTCTCATTCCGCATAATTAATATTTCCTTAAAAGTATACAAACATCATAAGAAATATTTTACATATTTCGTGAACTAATAAAAAAATAAGCTGTATTTCCATCCCGTCTTTAAATATCGGAGCTAAACTAATAAATAAAAAGCATTGAAACTTCTAATAGACTATATATAAATAAGGTTATAAGGTTAATGAAATTTCTTTATCTATACTTTATCATATTTCCAATTGTTAATGGCACCATCATATTAATTGCTTTTTCTCTGATTGCAAATAATCTAAAAGAATCATTCTCATCCCACATAATTATACTATATAGTATTATACTCAATTCAAATGATTAGGTGTATATTTAAAAATAAATAAATAATAACTTGTTGTTGATGGGAAAATAGCAATACAGTTATGGCAATCAGCAGTCATTCAAAGGCAAATTTTAAGTTAATTAGCTTCTTCCTACAAGATTTTTTTTTTCATAAAAAAGAAACCAATATTCTTTAACTAAGAAATGGGTAGATTTTAAGAGTTATATTTAAAAGATTATCTTTGAGATCGTATTAAATTTTCCAATATTTAGACAAAGTACCCGTAACTGATTATGATTGCAAATTAAAACTTAGACAAATCATCAATAATGACTTTGAAACTGATTCTATTAGTAAAATTCAATACGAAATTCAACACTAGAAATTACTCACCGTTTGATGTTACAATCTGTAAACAATGTTGCTTTAATTAGGAGAAACGTAATTAGGCAACTTGAGAATACGACATTAATTGAAAGTGAGTACACAGCACTTAATTTCAAAGAATTACGAATTATTTGACGTGATTATTGATCACAAAAGAAATGGTTATAATTTTGAGCATTTTTACATTTTTATCATTTATTACAAAAACAGTTATATTGTAGCTGTTTAGATTGGAATATCCGAATCATAAGTTCCTTAAAGAATTGAAACTAACTTCAAAACCCGATAATTTTACAGAAATATGTTGTTAATATATAGTAGTAAATTGCTTTCGAAGCCCTTTCTCTATTTATTTATTTACTACTGTTTTTAGCCATAAATATGTGGTAAATTGCTATCAGAGCCCTTTCTCTTTTTATTTATTTACTACTGTTTTAAGCCATAAATATGTGGTGAATTGATTTAGAAGCCCTTTTTCAAATTTTTCATTTATTTATTACTATTTTTAGCCATAAATATGTGGTTATTAGGATTTTTGGATATTTATTATGATATACATTAATTTTGTTTTCTAATTAGGATATAACAATTTATTTATTTTTAAATTTTTAGAAGTTTTTAATAACTTAATGTGATTACTTTCATCAAATTAAACTTTTTGTAACAAACAGAATTATTTACTATATCTCATGGTATTTATTAATTTAAACATATTTAATAATTTTTATCATTTTTCATTTGTTTAATTACTTAAAATGTCAGTAAATAAGATCGAAATTTATTTCCATTTTTCTAAGGAATAAACATTTTTTCCGATCATATTTATGTCTTTTTTAAAAATTTAACAAAGAAGATTATATGTTTTAAAATTCAAAAAAATAATTATTTATCTTGTTGAAAAATTATAAAAATTATTTATTTTTCTATTAAAATTTTGAATTACCCTGCATTAATTTATTTGAAAGGAACAAAATTTTAAATGTTTATCATTTTTTTTGTTCGATTACTTAAATGCTCTGAAAAAAAGGAAATTTATTCCCACTTTTCTAAGAAATAAACAGCATTAAGGATGATATTTATGTCTGTAAAATTATTAAATGGATTATAAGTTTTAAAATTCTAAAATTTAATCGTCTATCTTATTTAGTTGAAAGGTTATAAAAATTACTGATTGTTCCGTAAAAGTTTTTAAAGTACCCTGCATCAATTTATTTGAAATGAACTACTTTTTAAAAATGCCATTGGCCTACATTGTAATTAACATACTAATGAATGCAAATTTCCAGACCTCTAATAATATCAGGAGGAAGTTGGTAGCATATTTTTATCTTGTTGTCGTATCATTTTGCTTCACGAAATGCTCAGCGAATTAAACAAGAGTCTTAAAAAATTCTCTTTCATTCTTTGAACGGATAACAAGCTTTAATTACAATACAGAAGCATTTATGAGATTCTTTTAAATTCCTTAATGAAAACTCATAAAATAAAGTTACTTCCTTATCTAATTAAGTAGCTTTTATACTTTTATTTTGGCAACTCTTGGATGCAGAGTGGGTGCATTTAATTAGTGCAAACACAAGGCTGTTAATAATAGACACAAGCTGTAGAACGTCTCAATTTTTCCTTCCTGCTTTTAAATGAACCATTTGTACATTTTTCTGTACCCTTTGCTCTATTTTTTCTCGAACTTTAATAATCTGCCTGTGAAATATCCTAAAAATCAGTTGAATATGTTAAATGCCTGTCTCATAATATATATTGACATTTATCATATAGAATTATTATCATTTTTTAATTTTAGAAGTGATGATAAATGTAATATATTTTTTAAAAATGTTTTATGAAGCGATCTTAGTTAATGTGTTCTTATTATCCTATATTAAATTCAATATATTGAATCATTCACCATTGTTTGTAAAATTGAGGAATATTAACATTATTCCCACGTTTTTTGCTATGCATCATTACCACATGTTGAAACACTAGAACTCTGATCGTATTTTTGAATCAAATGATTTATATGTAAATTGACTGTCTATGCACGAAGAGACTTAGCTTTCACTTGAACATAAATTAGTTTTTGAATTTTAAAAACCTTGCTTATTATTTGGCACTCAATTTTCTGTATTTATTTTTACATTTTTAATCTAATATAATAATGATCAATTCTTGCTCATATTTAGATTATTTTTTGGCGGTGTCTCTTTGTGAAGTGTATTCTAGATTAATTACAACTTAACTGTGTAGTATACGTTTTCCTGTTTATATATTTCCATCAATTATACCAATATATTTTTAAATAATTATCTCTTTATTTAACATTTAACTGTCTCTTTATTTAACATCTAATTTTCTCTTTATATAACATCTCTTTAACATTTAATTATCTGTTTATTTAACATCTAATTATATTTATTTAACATCTAATTATATATTTATTTAACATATAATTATCTTTTTATTTAACATCTGATTATCTCTTAATTTAACATCTAAACTACATAGCAGAATTTACAATAAAATCAATACCGAATGATGTATTCAAAGATCTAACATAAACACTAGTATTCATTAAAATAAATTTGAATTTATAAGAATGATTTTTCTATTACACCGATTCTAGTCTATCGCTGAATTCTGAAGAAAGATGGAAATTTGTTTCGCTCTAGACACACATGAATGAATTTTTCCTTCAATTTATTTCTTTCTCTTGAAATTTGAATATTTATATATTTGGTGCAGTTAAAGTTTATAACTTATTTTATAATAATAATATATAATTATATGTACGATAGGTTATTCTTTATCAACGCTTAAAATTTATGATTTTATTGAAATAGTTCTTCTGCTGCTTAAAATGTTTACAAGTCTAAAATATAAACTAATTTCATATATCCTTTAAATCGTCTGCTAAATTTTCCTGATAATTTTTTTACTCTAATACAGGATAAAAATATTTCAGGCAAATTCTTGAGAAGATTTAAATTAAAAATGCATTACAGTTATCAGCATTTATTAAAAAAAGTACACAATAAAATAAAATTATTTTTATTGGATAAACCCTAGCTGTTACTGAAAATAAAACAGTTATCTGTAATGATAATAATACTAATCGATTGTTATATCGGATCACAAGCAAATATTTTGCAGTTAATTTATCATTATTCTTTCATGATTCTTTATAGACATTATTTGCTATACTATAGCAAAATCAAGAGAGAAGAAACCTCAATCAAAACAGAGTAATAATCATATGATAAACCTAATACTTTAAGATGGATCAATTAGAAAAGCTTTCACCGTCCATCAGTATCTAAACTATAACTTTGCTAATTAATACTAAAGCATTTCGAGAATTTTGTTTCATTGCTTAAATTAAAGATTTTTTTATTACTACTTTAATTTTTTTATACTAGTACGTATCAAAATATTTTGCTCTAAATGTTGTGCAATTTTTCTAAGGAATGGATATTTCTAAATTTTAAACTGTTGTTTCAAATTATTTTTAGTTCATCAATATTAACAATTACCAAAGAATGTATAAAATCGTTTTTACAGATGAAAAATAACAAATTAGAATTGTAAAAAGAGAAAGAGGAAGGAAAAAGATATTCTATCGTTTTCCAGAAATAAAAATATATATATATTAATTTACCCACTTAAAAAAATTTTATTCATTCCTGCTGTGATATTCACATATTTTGATAAAACACATTTATATTTATAAAAGAAACTTTTAAAAAAATGGTAATTTTTCATTTAATAAACGACTTTATTCTATTATCTAATATAATTCGCACAGTTTAATGCATTTTAAAATTATTTCTCACAATTTTGAGGCTACTTTTAAAATAATTTATTCATGAAATAAATTATTGATGCTTCTATAATTCTATTTTAATTTTACTTCTCAAATTTCATTTCCAAATTATCTACAATTTAAATTAATGTTTTATTGAATAATAATAATAAAAGAGGAATAATCAAAACACGTGTTTATACAAAACATTAGAAGACCGTAGAGATTTCCTAATTCTTTTATATGCCAACTCCATTTTTATAAGTTACTAGATGATACCCACCGATTTGCTGGGCTTTCTAACAACATGAATGTGGGCCTAGACTTCTTATATTGACGAAATATTTAATTTCAAATTGATAATTAATGTAAATTTAAAAAATTTAAAGTCAGAAAATATATTTAAGTCTGTGAGACTGTCATGCACAGATTTCCACATCACCCATGAATTACTGTGTGAAGAGATGCGTCTCCGATATTTAACCTGGCGGGATTGGCTACATTTACTTTTATTAATATAATATTTACTATTGACTTATCATAAAAATATTAATACATAGTTAGTAATTTATATCTGTTATCAATATATATTTTAACGCATTGGATGAAATAAGCAGTATTAAACTAATATGTTATTTCAACTTCAGACGGAAAGCATACATTGGAGGAAGACTATTGGACATGTTCCAAAGAAGTGACATTAATTTGTTTTTATTTAGGGTAACCCTGATAATTTTCTTCCATAAGCAAATGGCCATTTGCAAATGCAAATATTCAACATAGAATGCAATTCAAATCGGTTGAAAGGATTTCCATCTTTAGAATAAATATTGGAAAATACAGTGGATAAAAGAAAAGAAAACTGAAACGAAATGAAGGGTTAAAATAAACCTTTTAACTCTTTCACTACTAATACCCCAAATGGAAGCACAAATTTTGCAATGGAAGACTGGCGTCTGAATTATTTATAGGATAAAGATTGTAAAAAAAGTCATTAATAAGTGTGTCCTAGCTTTATATAAAGCACCTCTAATTTGAAGCAGAATTATATAAATCAGTTTAAAATTCAAACATCTGGATAGGACCAGAGCATAAGCAAAAGAGTTCAAATGAATTGCCGTCAGAATCGGTAATCTTAAGTAATTATACAATAAATATATCTGATAACATGCACTTGTACATATGGCTATCGTTTATTCATTTAATTTTAAATACAGATAATCACAGTGTTGACAATATCTGGTAAAATTAAGTTACGAGAAACTTATAATCAATTAATTCTGTTTTTTCGGAAAAATTGTGAACCTACTTACGTGCAATATTTTTTCATAGGGAGATGCATCAGAAAAAGTAACAATTCACAGCAAAAGAGAAAAAAAATACAATTTAATTTATTGAATTCTGAAAGAAAAAAAACATTCACCTTTCTCTGAAATTTTTAATATTTAAAACTAAAATTTCTTCTTTTTAGAATGTAAGTATTTTTCTTTTAACTTTGGATTTTTTTTCATGTGGACATTCGCATCCAATTTAAATCAATAAAATCAAACTATATTTTAATGTTAATTTTAAATTATTCCCCTACTTGGCGGGATTTTTTTTCTCTAATTTGAAGAAGAAACCAAAGAAATTGTTTGTGAGAAGTTAGCTGTTTTCTGCTTTGCCAAATAAATAAATTACAAAGTAATTAACCATGCATATACCTTAATAATATTTTTAACTACATAGCTTTCATAAAAATTTCAAAGTCTGGGTTTTTCTAACTTTTTTTAAAAACGTTTGTCAAACTGTTATTCATGATCCTTTTTGTGATACATAATTTAACAGGCGAAGTGACTTTTCCGAAAAAAATAAATGCACATTTCCATTATTATTATTTATGCTATTTCAGTCATATCTACATTTTATGGTTTTGTAGTTTCTGATTCGACTGTCATGCATGAAATAACTAAACAACATCATACGAGTTCAGCTGGTTCACACAACAAACTCTACAGTAAAAAATATGCTTTAGGAAATGAAGTAATAAATACATTGGTTCTGTAAAATATCAAATTATTTTTCTGAAAAATTTTATACACGTAGTAAAATAAATTGATAAATTTAAAAATTTACCGACACATATTCTTTTTCAACATAGCAACAATCTGAAAATTTACTCAAACATTGGTACCATTGGTAAAAAGATTTGAAGAGAACGGGATATGTTAAATCAGGGTTCAAAACGGATTCATGAATTTAGGCATCGCTTTTAAAATACCTAGTAAGATGTTTCTAAGACGGGTTTGGAAAAGGATACTTTGTACCACATTAGTACCCCTTTCTAATACCACTTGTGGCATTTTTGTTATCTTGAAAGTTATGCAGAAAAAATTCCTTGTTTACTTGGCAGCCAAGAAGAGTAGACGTTCATGTGGAATATAAGCGATTAGTGGCTCTGAAGGAAGAGCTGAACAAATTTATTTTAGCAGTCACGAGAAAACCCGGCGAGTTTCCTTTGAAATTAATAGTGTCAGAAAATAATTTTTATAGTTAAAAAATATTTGTAACCTTGATATGGAAGTGCTTATTAAATTTGTATAAAAATAAGACGGAGCTGGATGTGAATAAATTGATGGCTAGTCAAGTAAATGTTTTCTTGAATTTTCTGACTTGGAATCTTCTATTTTCTGCCATAGGACCACATGATATGTGCAAACGAACATTGCAAAATCAATTGGTTACGGAAATGTCCTTTAGAATCGACATTTAATTTTTAATATTTCCAAAAAATAACATTTTCTAATGTGTATTGCATATTCTTCAAAACAAGCCATTTCAATAAATTGACATGAAGTATATTTGTAAATAAAATATATTTTATATGTAAAATGTCTTTGTTAAGAATAAAAACAATTCTGTTACTGTTTTTTTAAATAAGAAATTTCCAGAATATTTTTTTTAAAGACAGAGAAAATTTCCCGAGACATTGGATCCAAAAGGAAAAATATATAGTTAAAATAAGTAAGACCTGAAAGCATTGGAAGCTAAATTTTATTTTTAAAGTTTTTACCTCTGATTCGTATGTTTTCAATCGTTTAAATGGGTAAAAAAATATAAAAAAATCAATTTTTTTCTCAAAAAATAAATGACGGAATTTTTTTCCATTTAAATAAACGCGAGTAACTCTGAGTGATTATGGAAAACGTCCTTAAGCTGCACTCAAACACTCAGCAAATTAGGAATTTCATGCCCTGATATGGTGAACCCATACCCGCAATTACATCCAATAAGTTTGTATAAATAATTATTTAATCCATATTTTTAATTTTTGGGTATTCTTAATGCTGTTACTTGGGTATGCTACTTGAGTACTACCCAAACTATCATTTTAAAGATTATTTTTAAATTCAAACAAAGCATTAAAAACGCATAACGTTTTTTTTTTTTTTATTTTAAAAAAATTACAAGCAGTAAATTTTCTATACAAAAAATAGCAAATATTTTCGTCTGTAAATAATAAAACAATTTGATTCAAACAGAGAAAAGTGATCTTGTAAAAATGTAAAAACTTAAAGTTTAATTTTATATATTAATTTAAGAAATAAGTATATTCTTTAAAAACATATTTTTAAGAAATATAATTCTCACTAGAGTGACAAGAAGATGCAGACTTATTGTCTATGAAAACGCTTATTAAATATACGCAACACAAGCTACAAATTCAAAGCAAGTTAACTCTATTAATCCTTTAACTTCAAATAACAGTGAAGCTAGAGGTTCGGAAGGAAGCAATAGAAAAGATGCTATTTCAGGCTTAGACAACCAACTTAGTTTTTAATCCGAATTCAACAAACTCCCCAAATTTAAGACACGCCTTTTAAATAGCGTCCAACTAAAGTGGGCGGTGTAAACGCAGAAAAGGCGTGTCCTTTCCGGAGGAGTCTAGAAATTTCTACATTATTCTCTAAGAACAAATCTTTATTTCTTAGCTTCTACTACACATTTTAGCGAGTATTAAAAATCGTTAGTGACCTCATTAAGTCACTAATGCATTTATATCTCCGAATTGTTCAATTATGGCGATCTTCTGTTGTAAATCCCCTTAGAAAAGTTTTTTATTATATTTATAATTTATTTTATTTGAAATTTTGTGTTTATTATAACTGACAACGACAACAAATTTTAGTAACTTTATATTGCAGAAAGTATATAATAAGTTAATCATAGAATATGAATACATATTTTTACCAAAGTATAAAAAATAAAATAAAAATTTATCGACTTATTTCATTATATTTTGCAAGTAATATTATATAACATGGATTTAATAATCCCAAAAAATAGGAATGTTTTTTTCCGATCAGAAAGGTTCCTTTTTTTTCAATTTCATCTGTCTAATCATGGAATTTTTTCCTTCAATGATATCTAGACATCTCTAAATATTAAAACTGCAATATTCGAAATGAAGTACACTTTTCCAAAAGTAAATGTTCTGAAGTATCGTCATATATTTCAAAGCAAACGCCAGCCACGGATATAGATGTTTCCTGCACTTCGTAAAACTAGTTTATTCGAAAAATATTTCTTTAAGAGTTCAAGCATAAATTTATATAACTTGAGATCTGTGAAATATCTGAAAGTTTCATATTTTAAAAGAAAACGGTTCCACTTTCATTTTCTTACTGCCGTGAAATTAAATTTTGAGCTGTGACAGTTCATAAAAATCTGCATGCGATGTTGACTGGTCTCGAAAAATATGCAAGTATATCTCGACAGGTGAAATCGTGTATTTTAGGTTAGATTTGCGTTTTCATTTCTTTTTATTCAGATATATCCTTAATTGTCTTAAACAGTTTTATTGAACGTTCCAATCTGTCAAATTTAAGTTAGTTTAGAAGCTTTAAACTAATTTAATTACATCTGCAGCATCCTGATCTGTTAAATATTATTTATTTTTATGAGATTCCTCTGTAAATGGAGCATTTGGCTAAAATTTAATTGAATTAGAAAATGTTCAGGAAAACTGTACATATCTATAATCATCACATCATTTACAGCTCGTTTAATTTTCTTTACTTAAATAATTAAAGAAACTTGCTTGAACTGTAAAAGCTCTCCAAAGAGTCTTATATCTCAGATAGCACAGGTTGCGAAAAATCGTAAATTATAATAACAGGATTAAAATAACATCTTCTATGCATATTTCAATGTATCAGGCATTCAATGTATGCCTATTCAACGTATAATTTCTTGAAAGGCCAAGCACCACAAGCTCGTGCGAGTTAAATTATATTTTAATTCCTTTTAATGGTTTCGTCGAATGAGTCCCTTTAGTATTGCCAACGATCCAAAAAAACTTTGTCTCGCATTTATTGTTTGAAAAAATATCACATTTCCTTTTTATTTCATTTCATATAATCACGTGCTCAAAAATGCATTTTTCTTATTTTATTTGCTGTAGTCATTAACTTATTTTTTTTAATCAGAGCTTTGGCAAATGAAAGAGCAACGCGTTATTAAAAACTGATTTTTTGCACGTGCAGATACTGTTTTTTATTTTATTTTTAACCTATGGAATTTTGAAGGTACCAAAAACCTCATTCCAAAAATAGCATCATGTTCTAGCATGATAATAAAGATAATTATATGAGCACTTACAAATAGTTTAATTTTCTTTAATTATAATAGTAAAGAAAATTTATATTAGATGTAAAAGCTTTAAAAACGTAGCATATCTCGGATAGCATCGAATGTTACACAATATGTCCCCATATTTTAAAATATAAGAAAGAAAATTATATGGACGTTTAAAACTAATTATTTTTTTTACTTAGAAATATAAAGAATATTTTATTAGCTGCAAGCGCTTTCCAAAAATTCGCATATTAAAATATTATTTTATTTAACATTCGAAAATATAAGATATAATATATCAAATAGTGTTTAATGCAATGTAATATTGCACAATATAGTTTTGATACTAGTGACATAATTTTCAAGAAAACTGCAATAGAAATGTATGACGACACATGAGGTGCAGTAGCTTCTGAGGGTACTTGTCCCTTAGCATTCGACGGTAGAAGTCTGACTTCTAGCTCATACACGTCACAAACCCTTTTTACAGGGAGGACTTCATTTATGCATTTCATTTATTCATCCATATATCGTAATTTATATCTGAAGAAAAGAACGATCACCTCCGACTCAATACCTCCAGTGGTATTATTTTCGACATGAAGAACTTTGTAATTATAGCGGATTTAAATTGTGCCAGCCACTACACAATCTTCAGTTGGCATGTTCGAACTCGTATCCCAAGGGAGGCGTATGCATGCCCTACCAACCAGGCTATCCCGTCCTTCAAAACACTTGCGAAACACAAATTTAAAAAAAGAAACCTTTTCCTTTCTAAGATTATAAAAACCAAGACATCTAAAAGTATTTTAACTTCGGAGTCTAATTCTCAGGGATAACGAAAAGTCTCTACAATTTTAAAAATCTCACTAGTCAACAGTAATTTTAGAGGGGGATTTATGAAAGTAAATACGAATCAACCAATCTATACTGAGTAATGTTTTATGTTAGTATGACTCTTAAAAGTTCAGATAATACCTTCTGACCCACTATACCTAAATAAGATAATGACTTTTATAAACACTACTGAATTTAGGCATCAGAGTTAATAAAAGGGGAGGGATATTTTGAAATGATATCATGTTGTCTTGGTAGGTGTGATCAATCATATCAAGGTGTCTTGGGCCGTGTAATTAATGATATTAAGGCATCAACATCCGTAGTTTCATTTAATAGGTATTTGATGTCTTTCACTACTGTCAGAATATAAAAATAAAATACAACTTTCCATATTCGTGTGAAACAAAATTAAAAAGAAATGGCCATTAGGTTGTATTTGTTTAGCCATGAAACTGTTACCACGTTAAAATTATGAAAGGTTCATATTTTTGGATTGGAATGTGTTGCCTTCTGGGTAAAGCGTTCCAATTTCAAAAAGGTGAGAGAGAAGGTCCCTATGGAAACTATTTTGAAAAGAGGGAAATAATGGAATCACTCAAAACTGAGTTTCCGTCATCTGGTTTTGTGTCTTCTTTTGGATTATCAATTTACTAAACACGTCATCAGGAATTCAACATCTTAAAATCTTACATTTGAAAAATGCAAGTCAAAAGCATCAATTTAATTTTTTTAGCTAGTATGAAAGTGGTAGCACTGCTAACATGTAAATGTGAGAAAAAATACAAGAAGTTTCCAAATTTTGATAGCCAAGTACGACTTTAGATTAAAACTATAGGTCAATTACCAATTCTTTGCATATTTTAGTTTTAACATATGTATACGTATCTAGCGTTTTTAAAAAAATAGATGGTCAACATTTAGTTTTTTGTATTTATATGATTACATTAAAATATATTGTTAAAATGAATAAAGCATGCAAGTAAATTGAAATTGATTTAACTTAATGCCGAATTTTATTCACGCCGTATGACTTAAAAAATGTTACATAATATTTGAGCATGCTATTCTTGAAACCATGTTCGTCAAGGAAAATCTATTGATGGATGTATAAGTTTTTTATGCATTTATATATATATTATGTGTATTATAATAATGCTTTCCAGTTCAATTTGCCTTTTAAAAAACAACAATAATAAGTCTTTAATGTTTTTTAATAAGTCTTTTCAACCCATTGTAAAGCAACTCATAAAGGTTTGAATTATAGAAAAACCACAACCGGATTGGTGAATACTATAGTTGAGTTCTAAGAACCAGTACGCCCGACCCCTCATATCTATGTCTCTCTGTTTCTTATTTCCATTTTTTAGATCGCCTACTGGAGGAATAGTCTAATACGCAGGGATTTTCAAGAGTAAAAGATAAACCAATGGCAATGGCGAGAATCTGGTAACTATGCAGAGTTTGAGATTTGAATGAAAAATAATAATAATTCTAATATGCTGGAAGCATATTTTTTTCTAATATGATGAAAACATTTTAGAAAATATGTAATATGCTGAAGCATCTAATGTGCTGGACGCATTGATATCTAATATGCTGGAACCATTTTAGAAGATATGTAATACGCTGAAGCAACTAATGTGCTGGAAGCATTGTGATATCTAATATGCTGGAAGCATTGTGATTCTAA
>JAOUZG010035770.1:696351-706990 GCA_026289955.1 Argiope argentata
ACATGCTATACCTAATAAGTTAAAACTAACTCTCTTTTTAAATCACAAACGCTTAAAAAAATTATCATTGAATTAGAATCTAAAAAAACTGTTGTTTATTTTATAATACTGTACAAATTTGAATTTTGCTGAAATATATTTATATATAATTTGATAAAGGTTTTCTCTCTCTTTAGAATTAAAATTTGATTATATTTGACACCTCTTTCAATTTACTCTAGATATTATAAGCAGCAAAAAAGTATTCACTAAGTAAAGTTGCTTTAGAATGATATATTTTGATATAGAAGCAAAAAAAAAGCAACTTTTGAAAGAAGAGAAAAACTGAAAACTAAAAAAAATATTTATGAATTTATAAAAGAGAAATTATTTTACACTATTTGTTTAATATCCGTAGAAGAGAAAAAAAATCCCTTTAAACGAAAGTGTCTAAGATGATTTAATTGCCTGTTAAATATGTCTTCTTCAGACTAGCTTCATTTGATTATTTAAAAAAATAAATGTATTCTAAATAAATATAATAGTAAAAAAATATTTGCAACAGAACTGTTTTTGTCTGATGCTTGTCTGCTTAGTAAAATTTTATTAAAAATGCATTTTTCTTTTTATGGCCTTATCTTAGAAATGGAGAATGAAAGTAAGAATATTTTTTTTTCAAACTTCATCAATATTCTTCCTATACATATTTTATAAATAATATGAAAACTATTATTATTTATTATTATTTTTATATAAACAATTAAATTAACATAAACAAAAATTATTTGTTAAACTTTAACTACTTTCAAATGTATAACTAATTTCAAAATTATTATTTTAAAAAAAAATTTTAAGTAACTATATATTTATTTAATTTTGCATTAAAAATTTTAAAAAATAGAAACCAAAATATGCAAGTTAAATTTGAAAACGTTTTAAAACTTGGGAGATAAAGACTTTCTTTGAATAAAAAGAGGAATAAAGCAAAGCTGCTTCAGTTAAAAGCTTAAAAATGATTCGCTTAAAAGTATACAAACATCATAAGAAATATTTTACATAGTCCCCGCATCAATAAAAAATAAGTTGTTTATAAGTATAAATATTGGGGCTCAACTAATGAAATATAAAAAACAATCACTTTTTGTGGCGTTTTGGAGCATTGAAACTACAATACACTATATATAAATACGGTGGTAAGGTTAATGAAATTTATTTATCTAGGCTTTATCATCTTCCCAAGTTGTTAATAAAAAGCACCGTCATATTTATTGCTTTTTCTTTGATTAAAAATATTTTTTAAAAAATATTTGTTCATTCCCTATAATTATAATTTGTTTAAAAATGTACAAACATCATAAAAAATATTTTACAAATTTCATGAATAAATAAAAAATAAGCGATATTTCTATCAACTCTATAAATACTGGGGCTAAACTAAAAAATAAAAAAGAATCACTTTTTGTGGTATTCTAAAGCATTGAAACTTATATAGACTATATATAAATACGGTGATAAGGCTAATGAAATGTATTTATCTATGCTTTATCTCATTTCCAATTGTTAATAAATAACACCATCATATTAATTGCTTTTTCTATGATTGCAAATATTTCAAAAGAATCCTTCTAATTCCTCATAATTACATTATACAGCTTCATACGAAATTCAAATGATTAGGTACATACTTAAAAAAATGGATGTTCATGGCGAAATATCAATACAGTAATGACAATTAGCAATCATTAAAAAGAAAAATTTAAGTTAATTAGTTTCTTCTCACATTTTTCCATTAAAAAAATCCAATATTCTTTAATTAAGAAATGGGTAGATTTTAAGAGCTATATTTAAAAGATTATGTTTGGGATCATATTAAATTCTCCAATATTTATACAAAGTACTCGTTACTGATTATGATTGCAAATTCAAACATAGACAAATCATCAATAATTATTTTGAAACTGATTCTATTATTAAAATTCAATACGAAATTAAACGCTAGAAATTATTTACCATTCGATGTTACAATCTGTAAATAATGTTGCTTTAATTAGGAGAAACGTAATTAGGCAATATGACATTAATTGAAAGTGATTACACAGCACTTAATTTCAAAGAATTACGAATTATTAGACATGATTATTGATCACATAAGAAATGGTTATAATTTTGAGCGTTTTTACATAGCTTTCATTTAATACAAAAACAGTTATACTGTAGCTGTTTAGATTGAAATATCGGAATCATAAGTTCCTTAAGGAATTGATACTAACTTCTAAACCTGATAATTTTACAGAAATATATTGTTAATATATAGTAGTAAATTGCTTTCGAAGCCCTTTCTCTATTTATTTATTTACTACTGTTTTTAGCAATAAATATGTGGTAAATTGCTTTCGAAGCCCTTTCGCTTTTTATTTATTTACTACTGTTTTAAGCCATAAATATGTGGTAAATTGATTCAGAAGTCCTTTTTCAATATTTTTTATTTATTTATTACTGTTTTTAGCCATAAATATGTGATTATCATGATTTTTAGATATTTATTATGAGATATATTAATTCTGTTTTCTAATTAGGATATAAAAATTTATGTATTTTTAAATTTTTAGAGGTTTTTAATAACTTAATGTGATTACTTCCATCAAATCAAACTTTTTGTAACAAACAGAGTTATTTTCAATTTCTCATGGCAGCTATTATTTAAATAAATTTAATAATCTTTATTATTTTTCATTTGTTTAATTACTTAAAATTTCAGTAAATAGGATCGAAATTTATTTCCGTTTTTCTAAGGAATAAACAATTTTTCGGATCATATTTATGTCTTTTTTTAACTAAAAAAAAGATTATATCTTTTAAAATTCAAAAATTTAATTGTTTACCTTTTTTAGTTGAAAAAATACGAAAATTATTTATTTTTCCTTAAACATTTTTAAGAATTACCCTGCATCAATTTATATGAAATGAACAAACTTTTAAAAATGTTATTGACCTGCATTGTAATTAACATACTAATGAATGCAAATTTCCAGACGCCTAATAATATCAAGAGGAAGTTGGTAGCATATTTTTGTCTTGTTGTCGTATCATTTTGCTTCACGAAATGCTCAGCGAATTAAACAAGTCTTAAAAAATTCTCTTTCATTCTTTGAATGGATAACAAGCTTTAATTACAATACAGAAGCATTTATGGGATTCTTTTAAATCCCTTAATGAAAACTCATAAAATAAGGTTACTTCCTTATCTAATTAAGTAGCTTTTATACTTTTATTTTGGCAACTCTTGGATGTGAAGTGGGTGCTTTTAATTGGTACAAACACAAGGCTGTTAATATTAGACACAAGCTGTAGAACGTCTCAATTTTTCCTTCCTGCTTTTAAATGAACCATTTGTAAATTTTTCGGTATCCTTCGTTCTATTTTTTATCGAACTTTAATAATCTGTCTGTGAAATGTCGTAAAAAATATCCTGAATATATTAAATGCCAGCCTCATAATATATAATGAAATTTATCATGTAATATTATTATCATTTTTTTAATTTTAAAAGTAATGATTAATGTAATATATTTTTGAAAATTTCTTTATAATATCTTCTTAGTTAATGTGTTCTTATTATCTTAATTCAATATATTGAATCATCCACCACTGTTTGTAAAATTGAGGGATATTAACATTATTCCCAAGTTTTTAGCTATGCATCATTACCTCATGTAGAAACTCTAATTTTCCTTAGTCTGCTATAACAGAGGCCATATTTTTGAAGCTAATGATTTATATTCAAATTGACTGACTTTGCACGAATGGATTAAACTTTCTTTTGAACATAAATTAGTTTTTGAATCTTAATTACCTTGCTTATTATTTGACACTCAATTTTCTGTATTTTTTTACATTTTTAATCTAATATAATAATGACCAATTCTTGCTCATATTTAGATTATTTTATCTGTCTATTCTCTGCGTATGAAGTGTATTCTATATTAATTGCAACTTTCCTGTGTAACTCACATATTCCTGTTTATAATATTTCCATAAATTATACCAATGTTATAAAATATAAATCATATATTTAAATAACTATATATTTATTTAACAACTAATTATCTATTTACTTAACATTTAACATCTAAATATCTCTTTACTCAACATCGAATTATCTTTTTATTTAACATCTAATTATCTCTTAATTTAACATCTAAATTACGCAGCAGAATTTACAATAAAATCAGCACTTCATGATTTATCCAACGATCCAACATAAATACGGGTATGTTGTCAAAAAAATTTGAATTTATAGGAATAATGTTCCTATTACTATTCTATTCTATATCTATCTATTCTATCACAGAAATATGAACAAAGATGGAATTTTGATTCGCTCTAGGCACACGTGAATGAATTTTTCCTTTAATTTATTTCTTTCTCTTAAAATTTCAATTATTATATATTTGGTTCAGTTAAAGTGTATAACTTATTTTATAATAATAATATATAATTATATATAAGATAGATTATTCCTTATCGACACTTAAAATTTGTGATTTTATTGAAATAATTCTACTGCCGTATTTATTGAATAGTTCTATTGCCGTTACAGTATACTTCATTTTTATAAATCAATTAGTAATCGTTCAATAAAATTCCCTTATAAAATCAAGACTTTTTTTGGAAATTTAGAAAAAATACTTTTAATTTGAAGCTATATTTTTTTCTCAACATGAAGCAAATATTTTATTTAAGAAATAACAAAGAGCAAATCTTTAATAATTAATTAAATTGTAATCATAATAATTGCAGTTTATATCTGGATGAAGAAATAAAAATTAAAAATGCATTTCAATAACCAGCATTTATCAGTAAAGAATTTACAATAAAATAAAATAATTTTTATTGGTTAAACCATAGTACTTACTGGAATTAAAACAGTCGATTGTTATATTGGATCACAAACGAAAATTTTGTTATTAATTCATTATTATTACTTATCATTCTTTATAGACATCATTATTTTCTATATCATAGCAAAATCAAGAGAGAAGAAACCTCAATCAAAACAGAGTAATAATCATATGACAAACCAAATACTTTAGGTCGGATCAATTTGAAAATATTTCTCCATCCATCAGTATCTAAACTGTAACTTTGATAATTCATATTAAAGCATTTTCAAAATTTTGTTTTTTGCTCAAACTAAAGTTTTTTTGATTACTATACTTAATTTTTTATACTAGTACATATCAAAATATTTTGCTCTAAACAAGTTTTCTAAGGAATGGATATTTCTAAATTTTAAACTGTTTTTTCAAATTATTTTTAGTTCATCAATATTAACAATTACCAAAGAATGTATCAAATCGTTTTTACAGATGAAAAATTACAAATTAGGTTTGTAAAAAGGGAAAGAAGAAGGAAAAAAGAAATTAAATCGCTTTCCAGAAATCAAGAAGATTATTGATTTACCCACGTATAAATATTTCATTCATTCCTGCTGTGGTATTATCACATATTTTGATTATTTTTATAAAATAAACTTTTCATTCAATAAACTATTTTATTCTATTATCTAACATAATTCGCACAGTTTAATGCATTTTAAAATTATTTCTCACAATTTTGAGGCTACTTTTAAAATAATTTAATCATGAAATAAATTATTGATGCTTCTATAATTCTATTTCAAATTTATTTGTCAAATTTCATTTCCAAATTATCTACAATTTAAATTAATGTTTTATTGAATAATAATAATAAAAGAGGAATAATCAAAACATGTGTTTATACAACACATTAGAAGACCATAGAGATTTCCCAATTCTTTTATTTGCCAAATCCATTTTTATAAGTTACTAGCTGATACCCACCGCTTTGCTGGGCATTCTAACAACATGAATGTGCGCCTAGACTTCTTATATTGACGAAATATCTAATTTCAAATTGATAATTAATGTAAATTTTAAAAAAAAATTTAAAGTCAGAAAATTTATTTAAGTCTGTGAGTCTGTCATGCATAGATTTCCACATCACTCATGAATTACTGTGTAATCAGATGCGTCTCCGATATTTAACCTGGCGGGATTGGCTACATTTAGTTTTATTAATATAATATCTACTATTGACTTATCATAAAAAATATTAATACATAACTAGTAATTTATATCTGTTATCAATATATATTTTAACGCATTGGATGAAATAAGCAGTATTAATCTAATATGTTATTTCAACTTCAAGCGGAAAGCATACATTGGAGGATAACTATTGGACATGTTCCAAAGAAGTGACATTAACGTTTTTCTTTAGGGGTAACTCTGATAATTTTCTTCCATAAGCAAATGGCCATTTGCAAATGCAAATATTAAACATAGAATGCAATTCAAATCGGATGAAAGGATTTGCAGTTTTAGAATAAATGTTGGAAAATACATTGGAGAAAAGAAAAGAAAACTGAAGCGAAATGAAGGGTTAAAATAAACCTTTTAACCCTTTCACTACTGATAACCCAAATGAAAACACAAATTGTTCTATGGAAGACTGGCGTCTGACATATTTGTAGGATAAAGATTGTAAACAGAGTTATTTATAAGAATGCCTTTGCTTTATGTAAAGCATCCCTAAGTTGGAGCAGAAACATATATGCCAGTTTATAATTCGAACGGCTGGTTAAGATCAGATCATAAGTAATTGAGTTCAAAGGAATTGCCGTCAGAATCGGTAATCTTAAGTAATTAATACAATATATATGTATAATAACAAGCACTTGTACCTATGATTATTGCTTATTCATGTAATTTCATGCACAAATAATCGCAGTGTTGACAATATCCCATAAACTTAAGTTACTAGAAACTTATATTAAATTAATTATGTTATTTCGGAAAATTTGTGAACGAACTTGCCTGTAATATTGTGTCATAGGGAGATGCATAAGAAAAAGCAACAATTCATACCAGAAGATAAAAATAACACAATGCAATTAATTGAATTTTGAAAAAAAAAAAGTGTTCACCTTTTTCTGAAATTTTTAATTCTTAAAACTAAAATTTCTTCTTTCTAGAAAGTAATTATTTTTTTTTTAACCTTGGGATTTTTTTTCGTGCGGACATTCACATACACTTTAAATCAACAAAATCAAACTATATTTTAATGTTAATTTTAAATTATTCCCCTTTTTGGTGAGGTTATTTTTTTAATTTTAAGAAGAAATCGAAGACATTCATTGAGAGAAATTAGCGGTTTTCTGTTTTGCCAAAAAAATAAAATAGAAAATCATTAACCATGTATATATATTTATAATATTTTTAAATTCATAGTTTTCAGCAAAACTTCAAAATCTGGGTTTTTCTTACTTTCCTATTTGAAATTGTTGCCATATGTTATTTGTTATTGTTACCATACGTTACCATTTGTTATTCATTGTGATTTTTGAGATCTTTGATTTAGCCAACGAAGTTACTTACATAAAGGAAATAAATGCGCCATTCCCTCATTATTATTTATAATATATTGGCGTCATATATACTTTTTATGGTTTTTTTTAATCACGCTGGCATGGTTGAAATCATCAAAAAAATATATATATATACAAGTTCTGCTAGTCCACACAGCATTCGACAGTTGAAAATGCGCTTTACAAAGTGAAGTAATAAATACGCTAATTCGGTAAGTAAAATATCAAATTGTCTAGAAGAAAAATTTTATGCATTTAACCAAATAAATGTATAAATGTAAAAATTTACCAACACATATTCTTTTTGAGCATAGCCACCAAAGTTGTTGAAACATTGGTGCCATCAGTAAATAAATTTGAAGGGAATGGAACATGTTAAATCAGGGCCAAAAAACAATTCATAAATTTAAGCATCGCTTTTGAAACACCGAGTAAAATGTTTCTACGACGGGTTTGGAAAAGGAGAATCATTTTGTACCAAATAAGTACCCCTTTCTAATCCCAGCTGACATTTTTGTTGCCTTAAAAGTTATGCAGAGAAAATCCCTTGCTTACTTGGCAGCCAAGAAGAGTAGACGTTCATGTGAGGTATGAGAGATTAGTGGCTCTGAAGGAAGTGTCCAACAAATTTATCTTAACGGTCGTTAAGAAGACCAGTGAGTTTCCTTTGAAATTAATTTAATTATGTTAGAAAATTTATTAAAAAAATAAGACAAAGCTCGATGTGAATAAACGGATGGCTATTCAAGGAAACGTTTTCTTGACTTTTCTGGCTTAGAATCTTCTATTTTCTGCCATAGAATAACAGGATATGTTCATATGAACATAACAAAAATACTTCGTTACGGAAATGTCATCTATAGTAGTCATTTAATTTTTAACATTTCTAAAAAATAGCATTTTCTAATGTGAATTACATGTTCTTCAAAACAAGCCATTTCAACAAACTGACATAAAGTATATTTGTAAATAAAATATATTTTATATGTAAAACTTCTTTATTATCAATAAAATAAAATCAATTATGAAACTGTTTTTAAATAAGAAATTTCCAGAATATTTTTAAAAGACAGACCCATAATTATATCCAATAAATTTGTATAAATAATTATTTAATCTAGATTTTTAATTTTTCGGTTTGATTAATGCTGCTGTTTCGGTATGCTACTTGAGTACTATCCAGACAAACATTTTAAAGAATTTTTTATTCAAACAAAATATAAAAATGCATAAAGTATTTTTTTATTTTATAAAAATTACAAGCAATAAATTTCGTATAGTAAAAAATAGCTAATATTTTCGTCTGTAAATAATACTACAATTTAAATCAAGAAGTGAAAAGTGCTCTTTTAAAATGTGTAAAACTAAGTATATTCTTTAAAAAATATATTGATAAGTAATATAATTCTCACAAGAGAGATAAAAAAGATGCAGAATTATTGACTATGAAAACGCGTATTAAATATTTGCCACACAAGCTACAAGTTCAAAGCAAGTTAATTCTATTTAATCCTCTAACTTCAAATAACAGTGAAGCTATAGGTTCGCAAGGAAGCAAGACAAAAGACGCTCTCTCAAGCTTAGACAACCATTGCAGTTTGTCATTCGAACTCAACTAACTCTTCGCCTTTAAGCCACGCCTTTTAAATATCGTCCAACTAAATTGGGCGGTGTAAACGCAGAAACGGCGTGTCCTTTTCGGACGAGTCTAGAAATTTCTACATTATTCTCTAAGAACAAATCTTTATTTCTTAGCTTCTACTAAACATTTTAGCGTGTATTAAAAACCTTTAGTGACCTCATTAAGTCACTAATGCATTTATATCTCCGAATTGTTCAATTATGGCGATCTTCTTTTGTAAATCTCCTTAGAACGGTCTTTTCTTGATGACGTGCAATTTCATTACAATAAATTCTATTTCAAATCCTGTAATGATTATAACTGACAACGACATCAAATTTTAACAATATTATATACATTGCAGAAAGTACATAACAAGTTAAATTTGGAATATGAAAATACAATTTTTCAATGTATAAAAAATAAAATAAAAATGTTCGGACTTATTTCATGACATTTTACTAGTAATTATACATAACATTGATTTAATAATCTCCAAAAATAGGAATGTTCTTTTCCGGTATGAAAGGCTCTTTTTTTTTCAATTTCATCTGTCTAATCACGTTAAATTTTCCTTCAATGGTATCTGGACATCTCTAAATATTAAAACTTCAATATTCAAAATGAAGCACACTTTTCCAAAAGTAAATGTTCTGAAGTATCATCATATATTTCAAAGCAAACGTCAGCCACGGATATAGATGTTTCCTGCACTTCATAAAACTAGTTTATTCGAGAAATATTTCCTTAACAGTTCAAGCATAATTTTATATACATTGAGATATGTGAAATACCTGAAAGATTCATCTTTTAACAGAAAACGGTTCCACTTTCATTTTCTTGCTGCCGTGAAATTAAATTTTGAGCTGTGACAGCTCATAAAAATCTGCATGCGATGTTGACTGGTCTCGAAAAATATGCAAGTATATCTCTGCAGGTGATATCGTGTATTTTAGGTTAGATTTGCGTTTTCATTTCTTTTTATTCAGATATATCCTTAATAGTCTTAAACAGTTTTATTGAACGTTCCAATCTGTCAAATTTAAGTTAGTTTAGAAGCTTTAAACTAATTTAATTACATCTGCAGCATCCTGATCTGTTAAATATTATTTATTTTTATGAGATTCCCCTGTAAATGGAGCATTTGGTTAAAATCTTAATTGAATTAGAAAATGTTCAGGAAAACTGTACATATCTATAATCATCACATCATTTACAGCTCATTTAATTTTCTTTACTTAAAGAATTAAAGAAACTTGCATGAGCTGTAAAAGCTCTCCATAGAGGCTTATATCTGAGATAGCACAGAATGTCACCAAATGTTGCCAAAAATCGTAAATTATAATAAAAAGATTAAAATGAAATATTCGAAAAATCTTAAATTATAAAAAAAGATTAAAATGAAATCTTCTATGCATATTTCAATGTATCGTGTCATAATGTATCATGTCATAATAAGAAATTATGTATCATAACATAATTTCTTGAACAGCCAAGTACCACGTGCTCGTGCAAGTTGAATTATATTTTTATTCATTTTCATTGTTTCATTGAATGAGTCACTTTAGTATTGCAAACGATCCAAAAAA
>JAOUZG010035770.1:766990-781978 GCA_026289955.1 Argiope argentata
ATTATTGAAATTAGAGGCAGGACTACATAGAGAAAAACTGTGGTGAATGTTAATAAGTTTTATCACTTTTAAAGCGGAAAAAAAGCTCTAAAATGATTTAGCTGTTAAAGAGATTTTAAATACTGTTTATATGATAATGACGGTAATTGTTTTAAAGATTAATTAATCTTGAAAAAAATTAAAAAGCTAATGATGATTCAAGCTTTTTATGATTCATTTTCCTAGTTTACATATAATTTCCGAGAAAATACTTAAAACATATTTTAAACGATTCTCATTATAATTTTTTAATCTAGTTATTATAATTTTTCAAAAATTTAGATTATTTAATTCATTATCATATAATGAAATTACTTAATATTCTCGCATACTTCTTCATGGAACGTTAATTATATTGATAAATATAAAATTGGTGTTAACTCTTATTAATCCAACATTCTCTATATTTCAAACCAATTTCTTATGAATGGGCAAAGGGGAATAGAAGAAGATAAACTGACGAAATAAATGGAATTATATAAATGGACGGAGGGCTCACTTCTTTAAATTTTATATAAAGCAGTTTTTCAATGCAATATTTAGTAATTAATACTTGAAAAGTCCTTTAATTTCTGCACCAAATAGCTCAATTCCGTTTAATTTCATAAGTAATTATTTATTCCTCTTTTTAGGTATAAAAATAAACCAAGTACTTGATTTGCTTCAGTAAAAGAAATGAATGAAATCTAACAAAATGATTTAAATGTTTTTGAAAATTTATTTAATATTTCCTTTTTATGTATTGATTTTCCTTGATTTGTCACCTGATAACTGTAATCCCACTGAATTAGAACAGAGTCCCTGATCATAAAGCCATTATTAAAGATATCTATTTAATGTATTATATTTTCTAAAGTCCAATCTTAGTTAATTAAGTTAAATTTTTTAATCAATTGGAATATTAAAATTAAATCTCAAAAAATGAGTAATTTTAACATCTTTTATTTTGGTTCATATGACTACTTAATCATTAGAAGATTTATTTTGATTAAAATAATAACTGTGAATCCAGAAAACGCTTTTACTTATTACAAGTCATTTTAGATTAATTTTAACTTCTGGTGTAGATAGCCTTTGGTTTTCACTTCATTACTAGGTTTGGCAAGCCAAGACAAAAAAGTGCATGGTGATAATGATAATAAAGTATTATAAAATTGAAAATTACGAGGTGGAAACTTCAAACTGACAATAGAATGGAAATCAAACTGACAATGAAGTAGAATTTCTAACTGGATTTTTTATATGTATTACAAATGTAGCATACATTCTACTTTGGTCCTAGGTTTCAATGTGAGTTTGTCGATGTTGACTATCTGGTAAAATCCCTCAACATATGAGTTCGTTTTTCTCGATATTTATTCGACTTGAATTGGTAAGGACTTTATATTGCACATTTGAAATTATAGCATAGGTTAAAAAGGTAAACGATTTAATTTTCAAGAATTATTTTTGATTAATTTATTGAAAATTGACACCCCCTGAAGGCACCTCGAAATGAAGATGAGATGCTTCCGCCATGGTAATTGGATGTCTCCCCCTTGGAGGATTTACAGTTTGGTGAGATGTCTGAGTTTTCTCATCGATGAGGGTCACTCAATACGGGGATGGTTGCACCGTGACCGGTGCTGCTGGCCCTTAGGACTCAACCACTTCTCGCCAGTGTTACTGTTGTGTTGGCTCGATTATTCGATTTTATGATTTTTCAGTATGCCATCGAGTGAGCCCGAGAGTCAGTGAAATGACTTATTGAAAGTTGTTATAAACGCTTTTTAGCAATCTTTTACTAACGTTAGATGCTTTGTTTACTTGATGCACATGCACTCAGCAGAGATTTGGGACTTAGCAGTCCTGTTAGTTCAAATTCAAATGTCCATAATGGGTAGTAATAGAAAAAAAATGATCCAATCTAACAAATTTCAAAGTATAAAATATCTATATTTTATCATTAAAGTAGCGTTTGTTAATAAAGTAGGTTGTTATTCATAATGCTGAAATGTATCATAAATAACAATAACAAAATTTCAACAATGGTCATGCAAAAGTATCAGCAGAATTGTGTCATAAAAATTAAAATTTTATTTTACTAAAAATAGTATGTTACTTCATAAATGTGAAACAAGCTTTGATAAAGCTTTGACCAAAAATGGCGGAGGATGGATTGATTCATCCACTTAAAATGTCCAGAACTTTAACTTCAAAGACAAGTAATTGATTTTAACCCTAACCAAATTTTAAAACGATATTAATTCCTTTACAAGTAGCAAAGATATAGGCGAAACTTTATATCCCTTATTTCCAAAAAAAGGACGCTGAAATTTTAATTTATCACTTAAAAATAGCTTTCATTAAACGTTCTTCACAACCCTACTTCATCCCCTCAAACTTCGGTGCACGCGCAAATCCCTTTAAAAAGATAGTTTTCGTGAAACCAATCAATGTCTCCTGAAGCAAGACTGCAGCTTCGGTTCTGCTTACTTAATTAACACCTGATATCGTTCATAATAAAGTGAAGGAAAGGGGGAAGAGCATCTATTTGTCGACGAAACTTCCCAATCTTTTGTTCTAGATAAATGCGGGCTTCGATCATTACTTGGGGCAGAGACAAATTTCATTTTTGTTCTTCAAGACTCAACATTGCAATCAACGTGATTTATGGAGCATTTTCACTTAATGAAAGAGCTAATTAATCCAATGATTAACGGTAACCTGAGGAATGAAATTGGTACCTCTTCGATGAAGAAAATAGAAAAATATTGATATCTGTCAAATGTTATAGTGTCTTTGATGTTTAAAGATTCAAAAAGATAAATAAGCATTTAAAAATGTTATGAAATCTTCATTAATTTTATTCCTTTTTTTTTCATGTCAAAACATGATGTTATTTTGGGAATAAGGTAGACAAAATTCCGTTGGCGAAAAATTGAAATTTTATATCTGTACGAGCATTTTCAAAAAATCAGCTTTTAATAACGCATTGCCATTGCACTTACAAAAGCTGTGATTTGAAAAAAACCCAGATTAATAACTATAGAAATAAACCTAGAAAAATGTCATTTTGAACACGTGATTATATGAAGTGAAATAAATAGGAAATGTGACTTTTATTTTAAACAATAAATGCGAGAACAAAGTTTTTTGGATCGTTGGCAATACTAAAGTGACTAATCCAATATTACAATTAAAATGAATAAAAATATAATTTAACTTGCTGGAGCACGTGGTGCTTGGCCGTTCAAGAAATTATGACCTGGCATTATATATTGAAATATGCCTAGCATATTGCATTTCAATCGTTTTATTTTCAAATTTAAAGCGATATATTTAAAAATTACTTTGTTACGATGCTGTCGTATTTGGGTATACCATAAAACAAAAACAAGATTAATAACTTTGAGAAATTACTGAATAGGGGTCAGAAAAAATAGCCCTTACGAAAACTTCTTTTCCGATAACCTGCTCAATTATTCCGAAACATATATATATATATTCAAATTAATTCAAAATTAAACAAATTCTTCTAAAACGAAGATGCGATTATGACTCTATTGCTAACTAAAAAAAATATATCTATGCCTATTCCAAGAAAGCTCAAGAACTAAACTGATTTCACTAAAATATCACTAAAAAACTAGATTTTCACTAGATTTCACTAAAAAAGGAACTAATGCCCTTTTTTCACCATTTTATCAACATTTGAATGTCACATTGCCTAGTTAAATAAATCAAACATAGGTGGATTAGAATCTTCCACATGATGCATATTTAAAATAATTACAAGGGGTTTGTCTGCAATTATTCAATAGAATTTTGTTCCACTGCTACCTTATAATGTTAATCACTGAATTATCACTAAATGGAAGGAATACTATAACAGCATCACTTACGGTATCTGTGGTTTAGTCTTAAGGGTGATCACAGGCAGCGGTACAACACTTCCCTCAGGAAATAAGTTCCGTCATCAATAGACCCCAGCTTTTTTGTAAGAAGGGGTTTGTTCTCCCCTCCATGAAGGGAAGAACCAACTATCATGCCAAAAGCTTTTCATATTCATTTAGTGATTGACCCGGGGGGGACTACTGTATAATACGACAGACTGAAGTATGAAATATAAATACAAAATTTGAAATATAAATAATAATTAATCCAGGTATAATCATAATCATATTTATAAAGAATAAACAGGAAATGATTCTTTAACACACCCAATATCCCCTAAATTATTACACGAAAACAAACTAAATTACCCCTATAGCTTTCCAAATTCAGAAACTCTGAAATATACTAATAAATCAATAAAGTAATTTAATTTCTTCTAGTACTTATATAAAAGCCATAATTTAACTTTCATTCAATTTACATATTTATAAAATTGATAGCAATATTGGGAGCTTGATAAGGACATTTTTTTTTAATTTTTTTTTTCATATATGGAGATTGCTATCTTTTATTTCATTTGTTTATATCAGATTCCTTGCTATCTATTATTTCATTTGTTTATATCATATTCCTTGCTATCTTTTATTTCATTTGCTTATATTATATTCCTTCCATAAAGGAGAATTCATTGCACAATATCCAAAATGGGTACTTACGTAATAGACAGTCTTCGCTAACGATCGCCACCTGTTTAGTAACTCATTGGCGACAGATTTAAATTTATCGATAAAGATCAAAGGATTACAGTATTGCTGTAATGCTATAATTGGCGGTTTAGCAATTCATTGGCGACGACTTCAAATTTGGCGATAACCCTGGACCGCATTATGCGTAAATACTCCCAAACTATAGAAGATTACCGATACTTTTATTAGTCATAAGAGAATAAGCTATTTTTGAAAAATAACTTAACTCTCACATTTATTACTTTTCTTCATAAGTAATTCAAAAATATTTTTCCTACCGACATTAATCACACAAAAACACACAATAATATTTATTTTATATTCAATTTGCCCTCGATTCTTCTCAACTTCATCAAAAATGATTACATATATCATTAAGAATAATTTTTATAAATCCACCGATAGTTTAAATTTGTATATCAAATGGCATTTTATAGCGAATATGCTGTCAAAGATGGATATTAAAGCACCAAAACCATTTGATATATTTTTCTTAATTTTTTTATCACGAAAAAATAATACATATTCTTTTCTAAACATTTACAAAGCATTATAATAGCAAGCGTTAAAAATGTGTTTACAAAGTAAATATATTATGTATAAGAGTGGATAGATTCTATTTTCGACAAGTCTTTTAAAATATTTTTCATCAAGCAAATTTAATATTCTACTGTTTTATGCTTAAAGTAGAGATTCTATTAGTTATACGATAAATTGTTTTTAATGTATATCTTTCTTTTGATTATTTTGATTAAAATTCATCTCATATTAAAAATTTTATAAGTTGTCGAACATATCTAAACATTTAAGTTATTTCATAAATTTCATACTGCGTTAACTTGAGTTGACATTTTAAAACACATATAAAAGTAACTTTTAAAAAAACGTTTTTTTAGAATCTGTATTAGTAAATGTTTCTCTTTTTTGTTGCTTGGACAGAAGTGTTTTATTTTTCCATTCACATTTATTTCCTAAATTTGTTATGGTTTAAAAATATTTATTTATGAAGAAGCAAATATTATATAACTCTGATAAAATAAAATCTGAAAATTCCTTACATATTAAATTTATGATTACATTTCAGAGGTTTTTGCAACTTTAACGTTTGTAAAACATTTAAGAAACTTCTTGAATATTTGGTTTTGTGGAATTCAACTTTTTTTCTTAAATCAAATTTAACTTCGAATTATTTCAGTGTATGTTACGATCAAATAAAAAAAAGTTCATTCTATTTTCCAAAAAATTTACTATGAATTCTTGCTTATCTGTAAGCGGTTTGAATTATCACAAAATAAATTTATCACAAAATAAATGTGGATAAAAGAAAGTCATGAGACATTATTCTTTCTTGGTTGATATTGTTGATGTTTGGCAGAAATATGATACAATGTGTAAATTCAAAGTCAGCTTTTTGGAAATACTTTAGTTTTCAAAATACTTTACATTTCTTTATATACTTTAATTTTCTTTACTTTACATTTTTTAATACATTTCATACTTTAATTTTCAAAATTTTCTTGCCAATGTTAAGGTTTACGTTCTATATTGTACTAGCATAATTAATTTTTAATTTAAAGAATCCATTTATGTGTTCAGGAAATATTAATACGCATGGATATATAGATGAATAAAGTCAGTTAGTAGAAATAAATAATAATATCAATCTATAATTGAAATGAAAAATAGAAAAGTAAACAGTCTTATTGCTTAAATATTTTCTTACATACCTTTTTTTATCCATCTCATAATCTTATCTTTGGAATAATAGTCCTTGGTATAATTTTAAATATGATGCTCTTTATATAATATATGCAAACTTACAGTGTACATCAATAGAAAGAAGAATATCAATAAGAGAAAGGAATTGTCAATTAGGAATTCTTTCCAAACAACCAAGTCATTTGAGTTACAAAATAGAATAAGAAATAGCAAAAATAACAATCGGTTTGTATCGAGTTGATTTTTATTCATTTATTAAAAAAACGAATAACAAAAATAATTAAAATATTATTAAAGCACAAAAATAAGTCATTTAAAAGATGATAATACAATTTCCTTCTTTCTCCCAAAATGACGATTTATGTCTTGTAAAAGATTTTCTCTCTTTCAGCATCAGTGCATTTCCATTTTCTATAAGCATGTTCAAAATGAAGTAAACTTTAATCCCTTTCTAACGCAGTCGTTAAATCGACCATAAATTGCCTTAAGTGTTGCCAATTTCAAATTATTTTCTAGAAAAAAAGAAAATTAATTGAATCAGAACCTTACGTGATATTTCATTAGTTAAAAATAAAAATCTAATGACCCTAGAGAAAATGGCCTTCATAGCATCTTTCTTTTTCTTTAATTTCTTTTGTCTTGTTTTCCCCATTTGTTTTTCCATTCTTAAATTACTATGTCGCTTTTAAACCGTAAGCCATTAGAAACGATATAGGCATAATAAAAACAAAAAAAAAGTTTTTGCAGCATAGTTTTTTGATTTTAAGATGATGGAAATAATCCACATCACAAAAAAAATAATTCATTCAAAGTATTTAAATTGCAAAACATATTCTTATATGAGATTAAAACAAGTTTATAAAACAAATGTTATATTTTATTATTATTTTAAGGGATTGAAAAGATATATATATATATATATATATATATATATATATATATATATATATATATTGCAATTATTTGCTTCCAAAGCAGTTTTTTAAGATTTAAATATATATATTTCAGATGAATCTATTTTTTAGGACATAATCACAAATAAAATTATTATTCTTCAGCATTAAAATTAATTCTGTTAAGCATTTCCAATTCCCATTTCTTAAATAATTAAAATTCAACTTCATATTAAATAATCCAAAAACAATGAGAGATATAAAAATTTTACTAAATATGAAGATAAAAAAAGAAAAGGAAACATACGATCCCAAATTCCAAGTTATCATGAGAGAATATTATTATTATTTAAACATTATTTGTCTTAATTAATTTAAGTCATTATCTTGATTAAACCGTTTAAAACAATAACGATACTTCTCTATCGGTTTCCATCCCTCTCTCTCTCTACATAGGAATCCCAATTTTGAAATGAAACAGCAACTATGATGTCATAGTTCTACCTCAACCTTTTAAAAACGTATCTGCTGTCAAAGAAGCATACTTAATAATAAAGAAACGCTGGTAAAAGCAAGTCAGCCTTTTAGAAACGATTCTGCTTTTAAAGAAGCATACATATTAATAATGCAACACTGATAAAAGCATGTAAAATCCATGCAATTAAAAGATGTCGATTGATATTGCAATTATGATTTATTCCTTGCCTACGCGATTTCGAGCTTCAATTATTGTTAGCATTTATCTATTTAAAATCCCCTGGCGAAAACAGCATTATGTTCACCTATATTAAAAATTAATTTTTAATAAAGTTATAAAATAATATCAAGTTTTGCACTAAATGTCTTTTTTGTATAGAAGAGGGAAATAGGAAAACAACTAATTCGTTTAATTTTAATGTTTCTATTAATTTTTCAAAGTTATATATTTTATTTATGTAGTTTTTTTTAAAAAAATTGGCGTGTTTATAGTTTAATATTATTCATTACATGCATGAAAGTGCTTATTAAATTGCTGTCAAAAATTTGGTAAATTTGTCAGTTATATGCATGTACCCTTAAGGAAGTATAATAAATTTCATTATTTTTCAGTGCTAATTGAAAGCATAATCAATTAGTACTACGTCACTTATTTTAATAAATTAGTGTTGGCATTCAGAGGAAATAATTCTTACATTGAAAAAAAAATAAAGACTGTATTTTCCGTTCATTTTGATTTAAAGTGAAATTTGATTGTGAAATATTTGAACGGATAATTTTAGTTATTTATCTAGGAAGCCGATTGCATTATATTATATATATATATATTTAATTTCCTACCTTATTTGTGGAAAATAAGCGACTTGATATAAATTTTGTCAAAGTTAAAAAATCATCAAAAAATATTTGCAATTAAGGAATATTTATTCTTTTATTTAGGTATATAATTATATAAAGTGATAGTATTATTTAGACATTTCAGTGAATAATATTTCTCAAATGAAAATTAAATATATAAATTTTATAAAATGTGATTCAAAGATTCCATATCATTACTTTTCTTCATATCTTTATAAAGAATTGTTTAAACTAATCAGAGGGAAATTAAGTACGAGAAAATCCCTATGATAATTATAATATCTACATATATTTTTATATTATATATATATATATATATATATATATATATATATATAACATGAAGTAATTAAAATCGCCACGCAGCTTAAAATAATTAAACTCAGTTTTATTGTAAGAAGATTTCTTAATAATACAGATCTCAACAATTTTATAGAAACTCTTCAAAATCACTTGAAGCAATTTATTCAAAATTACATGTAACCCTAAAAATATATGATGAAAATTTCATCTTAAATGTTTGAAGAATTTATGCCTTTACAATACATATTATAAAAGACATTAAGTTAGTATTTTTCTTATCTCTTGTGTGGGGCTTTCTTCAGTAACAAAATATAAACAAAGCTGATTTTTTTATTAAAAAAATAATTGTGTGAGTTAATAAGCAGCTAAACACTTTGCCTGATAAGGAAAAAAAATGAAAAATAATTTTAAAAATTCAATAATATAAATACTTGAAATCTGGAAGTGTGGAGAAGTGAAGTGTTTTAAAGGTTGATATTAAAAATATTAAATCATTCATTAATCTCAGTTATCAGCATATAATAATCAACAAGATGACCTCATTTGATTTTTTTAGCATATAAATGATAATCTAGAAAATTCATTTTCAACCTGTATGAAATGTATTGTGCTCATTTCTTAACATCAGACCTGTATTTAATTATTTTTTGTACACTATGGAAGGATGCATTCGTCTTTGGCGATTTTAAGCAACATTTGGCGATCCTGGCAAAATCTGCCGTATTCTAAAATTCTAATTGGCTATCTTGCGCTATTGAAGAAACGCCATTTCTGACTTTCATAAAGAATAAAAACACGTTGAAAATTAGGGGATAAAAATTGCTTAATTATTTAAAAATTGTTTTATATGAATATTTATATTTTTATAATGCGTTGGTTAAAAAAATCCTAGATGTAAATTATGCTTCAACTGATAGAAACTAAATATTTTTTTTCATATTAATGAATTATTGGAATTGAATTAAAAATCAAAATTCACTTTTTATATTTGTCATTTAATGACATTATCTATAGTGTGATTTAATATACTAATTTTATCTTTTCAGATGTTTTCACATTTTAATTCAAGACAACATTTGGAGTCTGTAACCTTGCTGTTCGGAGTGTTTTCAATGAAACTATAGCGATCTAATTTATGCAGTTGAGTTTTGAAAATTCATTTTCGCTTCTCCGAAATTTATATTAGCGCCGAAAAAGAAGTAAATAAATGGTACTCAAAGAGAAATTGTGATTATGTATGCAGTCAACATTACTTAAAGATATCGATATATCTTTGAATTGTTTTATTCTATTCTAAGAGCAAGATAATTTCTTTAATTTTGAATGTTTTCGAATGTTTAAATATCGAGGTTGCAAAACAAGTTCTTGACAATTCAATCAATAATTCATCAAAATTATGAGGATTTTTATTCTTATACCAGCATTAAATATTGGTCTTTTTTCATTCTCTTCAAATCCAATACTTGTTTTTTAATCTTTGTTTTTAATATTTATTTTTCATTTTATAAAGGTAAAATTGTTTTTTAATATAAATATCTTAATATTTTATAATTTATTTAATAATGATAGAAAACCTACTTCCTACCTACTTCCAAACCTACTTCCTAACAAGACTGAATGTATGGTTTTCATTTCAAATAAAATTAGTGTTGAAATGTCTCTATTATTATTAATCTAATATGAAACTTGATATTAATAACTCAACTTGTTATTAGGAAATAAAAAAAAAGATAATAAAGAAATCTGCTATGCATATTTCACTGTATCGTGTCAGAACATAATTTCTTGAACGACCAAGAGCCACGTGCTCGTGCGAGTTAAATTATATTTTTATTCATTGTAATAATTTCATTGAATTAGAAACTTAAGTATTGCAAACGATTGAAAAAGCTTTGTCACGCATTTATTGATTAACAAAATATTTCATTATTTTTTTTTCATTTTATATAATCATGTGCTCAAAAATGGCCTTTTTCTAATTTTTATTTATTGTTGTCATTAACTTATTTTTTTATCAGAGCTTTTGGAAATACAATGGCATCACGTTATTAAAAGCTGGTTTTTTTTAAAGATGCTCGAGCAGATAATAAAATTTCAATTTTTGGCCAACGGATTTTTGCTGACCCCTCAAACCTCATTCCCAAAACACACGTTCTGACATAATAACAAATATCATTTGCATAGTGTATTACTTCATTATTGTGAGTGAAAAATGAATTTTTCATATTAAATAATTTGTTAAGATTAATTTTAATCACTAAGTACGATAGCAATTTTTTTTTTAAAAAATTATTCTTTTTGTAAATTGATCTGTTTTTCCTCTTACCAACATTTTTTTAAAAAAAAATTAGTCATTTGGTATCATTTTGTATTGAATGTCAATGCTGGTTAAAACTATTTCATGATCATGTCCATTTCTAGAACTCACTTTGCAATTAAAAAAAAGTTATCAAATAAGTCAATGAATTTTTATAATGTATACAATTCTATTATATTGAGGAAGTTTGCTTGCCATAATGAACCTGATATTTGCTTTTCGAATATTTGTTTTAATCACGCAAAATTATTTTATTCTTAACATCATGTGTATATTGTTTTATGCTTAATTCCAGTTATATTTTTTAATTTATCTAAATTATTTTAAAAAATTGGTTTCAGAGTAACCTTAAATTATGAAATCTGTAATCATTATTGTCATATGCATGTTCAGCTAATTTAAAATGTACGAATAGTTGCTCTTTTCAAGAAAAATGTCTATTGTGTATAGAGGATTAATTATAACATATTGATAGTGTACATGTTTGTCTTCTTGTATAGTTTGAAATTAAAAAAAATCAATAAATATTAATCAATCTAAATGTGTGCATTTACACACATGAAACAGTTTTGAAGATATATTTAACGGTAACATAAATTTGATACTTTAAAAACTATAAATATTCTAAAATTACCAACTTTTCTTTTCTTTTAATTACTTACCATATGAGAATCTCATAATAATCTGCATTAATTGTTTCTGAAAATAATGTAGACATATTAATTTAGACAAGGTTATTTAATCTTAAAATTTCAATTAGTTTTTACTCTAGTCTGTAAATATATTAAATATCTTCGTTGCATCCATTTGAAATAATATTTTGAATTATCATTTTATTTATGTTGAATTTAAAATAAAATAATAGTTACATTAAGATTAATAGAAATTAAAAATTCAAAATATGTCGCTACTTCAATTTTTAATTTTATATGAATTTTACATCTGCGGATAAAACATGCTATGAGCGACTCGGCCTTTCAGCCAATCAAAATATCATTTGTTTCTCAGAAAGCATTTGATAATCGTGCCTGATCACTACGGTGATCTGTATGCTTTTAGGGAAAATACTATTCTATTTAATGATTAGCATAAAATAAAAAGTATAAAATTATACTTGAATATGCCTATTTTGTTGAAGGAAAAAGTGAATGGAAGCGATGAATGACAATTTATCTAAATGTGGGATAGATTGCTTTTTCTTTAAGTAACATGAACGTCTAGGGCTCCTTACCAGCTTTACATAAATAAATGTGCTAAATTATTTAAGAAAGTTTTATGTCATATTAAATTAATATTATTAGTTACATTAAGCATTGAAATAGAACTTTTATAATGAGATTTGAATAGAAATTCTGCCAAATGCATTACCTTGTATAATTTTTTTATAAAAATTATTCCTGCATAAAATATTCGATCTCGAGTATGTTAATTTAATATTAAACGAATGATTTACTAAAAAAGAATTCTTATTTAGCCATTTTAATTTATGTTATAACCTTTGCTGTTTTGTTATTGTACTGGATTCTTCTTGTTCTAATATATAAAACTTGCTATTAAAATGATATATATTTTGAATTCAATTTTGTATTTAGTTTCTGAGTATTTATTTCTTTGACAGGAAATATAGTCTATGGAAGATGTCTCAGGGAAATTATAAATTCAGTTTAAGAATTTGTTAGTTTAAAATGGTGCAAACATCTAAGTAATCCGAAGAATATTAAATTAGTTTAAATTAAAAGTAGAAATGATAAGCTTTGATAGCTATTTGTTTAAATCCTTTATTTAAAATCCTTTTATTGATTTCAATAAAAATGTTAGAATTTATTATTTGTTGATAAGAGTGTAGATATGCCAGATGAGAAAGCTGGACATTCTTTAGAAATATAATTTTTTTAAATTGAAACTTTTCTCTTGAATTTTTTTAACAAGATTTTCCTTAGAAGTCTTAATGACTTTAATTGGGATTTATCTTCATTCAAATGTAAAGTCAAATTAGCTTCCTATATTCCTCCCAGAACACAAGTTGCTACATTTAGAAGATCATTTATTGCGGAAAATTAATTTTGTGAATAAATGTCCTATTTTGGAACAAAAATGATGAATGAAAATTGCAATTTTCTAATGTTGATTGTTTCTTCATTTTCTTTTTCGACAATAAAAGTAAAGACTTTTGGGAGCTAATTATTCAAAATTCTTGAGTTTTCAATTTGAAAAAACATTTTTTATGAGTCAAGTACCCTATTTAATTTCCATTCGTTCTTAATTGTACTATACAATCTTTGAAATTATAATTAAAAATTCTCTGTACAAGTTATTATGCAGTAATTTATTGAAATATATGTAACTCTTCAATTCCGAATTGTATAAATAAATTCTTAAGAGTTTTATTTAAAAAATGATTAAATGCATTCGTGTTAATGAGCTGTTTGAGTTTTTGTTAGGCATTTTACATAAAATTACAAATTCTGATTTAATTTGGTATCTATAATGAATTATTAATTCAAATACATTCATTTTCTACTTTTTGTATTGTAACAATCTTGTAAGCCATCTATTTTGTGTATCAAAATTGCAAATAAAATGTGTTTCTTTTTCACTTACATTTGATTAACGAATTTTCTGTTTTTTAAAAATATATTTGTTGGTTTATGTACATAACAATTTAGTTTCTAGAAAATATATAACATATTCGTTGTCTAAATTTAAGATTGTATAGACATCTACATCATCTGAGATCTATTGAATCTATATAATATAAAAATGAAAATTATTAAGATGAATTACTAATTTCTATCCTTTACTTAAAATCATTTTTTTTAGTTTCAGCATCAATATAAATCAATAGAAAATGCAGCTTTAATGAGAATTATAGCACGTGCATTTGAAATTTTTTGGTATAACATCAAATAAATTAGGAAAATAATTATGTCCTATAAATGTATATACTATTATTAAAATAACCCTACTTTTTCAAAAATTTACTAGGTTTTTATTGATATCTTTCTAAGGTTTTATACTTATTTAAATAGAAGTGGTTTTTTTATGTTGTATTTCCTACTTAAGAATACGTTAATTAATAATTCCTAAACAGAATACATGATTAATTTCCCACTCTATTTCTTTTCGAAAGCAAATTTTTTAACCACTTTCAATTTTGACAATTTCTCTTTTTCTAACAGGTTATCTAAAAAGAAACCAAAACCTTCCTATCGTGGAGCAAAAATTAAACATCGAGAATTTTTGCATCCTCTTTCACATTTTTTTTCTTCAAAAACTGACCACGTGAAGATTAATTGAATTTACTTTATGGTGTATTATTATTAAAGTGACGTAAAAAGAGCTAGAAATTTTTTTCCGACAATTTTTTACGCTATGAGATTTCAAAATTAATTTATGCTATCTTTTTATTATTTTTAGCATTGAACATATGAAATCAGCTTTACTACTGCAGAAAATATGTTTCATGTAATGGATTTATTATTTTCATTGCTTCTTAAATATAATATTATCCTTAGATTTTTATTCCTTAATATGATATAAAACTAGCACAGTTATGAAATTAAGTTAAAAAATATATCGCGATAATAAAATTATCATATTTACAAATATATTCGTTCAAATACATTTGGGTTATGGCTTAACATATAACATAATATTTAAAATTGTAGAGAAAAATCAAATCAATTTTGCAGTGCGTCTACTTCTCTCTCACTTCTTGCTTTATATATATATATATATATATATATATATATATATATAT
>JAOUZG010035770.1:807845-819261 GCA_026289955.1 Argiope argentata
TCTATGCTTTGAAAACCACAAAAAAATTCTATGCTTTGAAAACCACAATTGTCATTAAAAGAAACTAATTTATTTTGGCATTTTATAGATTGACATGTAACAAACTTTCATGAATTTACATGTGAAAACTTTCACTACAATCACGATGCAGTGCAACTTTATAATCTTTGCATTCGTATATTGTCCGACTGTTTCATTGTTTGCAACGCAGTCTTTTATTATCCTCTGACTTTAATATAAAGTGGCTACACACTAAATGTTTATTATTAATGTTGAATTTTGTAGGTCTAGGCAGAAGTGCATCTATCTAAATCTCCGTTCTCAAAAGGAGTTATCAAAAGAAACAATTCAACCTCGCGTCTAAAACGCAATTGTGACTTTTTATTTCCCGTAGTTGATAATTTTGAGAAATTTCATGCATTTATTATGGAAAAATCAATGGAATTTTTAAATATTGGCCACTACCACTTTTTCCCGCGAATTCCTATTCTGTAGTTAGTTACTAATTTATCTCATAAATAGATTTCTAACATTTTGTCCTTATATTAATCAATAAGACGAAATTGAGACACCAAAACTTTTTTCTTTTCCGTACAAGAATGAGCAGAAACCTGGTTTACAGGCTAAATCTTACCAAATGTTGAACCAAGAGTTACAGCAGAGATATTTCCAGTGAACAAGAAAATACCTTGTTTTTATCTTTGAACTTAAAATCGTAGTAGCGTAGTAACCTCTCTATAAATTTGTCTGATTTACAAAAAGTGAAAATAAATCAGTACTAAAAAATAGATTGAAAATCTCTCCATAAGTTTCACCTTCTATTTTCACTTCTATTCTTTCTAATCTATCTTTTTCCTCATTTTTTTGGTGAGGTAAATTTTCTGGTTCCTATTTTACCCATTTCAAGTGTTCAGTTTTTTTTATTACTACCGGTTTTATAGAGATTAGATTTCTTTTCTAAGCGATTTGTCCTGCTGTATCCTTTTCTAAAACATTATCATTTCCTTCTTGTTTATTGCTAGTTTCTGAAGTTTCTGATGGAAGAACCACAATATCGATGTCATCGTCTTCTGATTCAAGTTCAAAAAATGTATTCAGAACTTCATATTAGGTAATATATTTTCTTTTTTAGCATTTCTATACACGTATAATGAGAAACACACAATCATTGGATCAAAAGACGAAATATATAATTGATATCTCCTATTGAGCTGAAGTACCCTTTTACCGCTGACGTTGCGTCAGTGCAACACGTGCAACCCCCTTCCATTTAACCGAGTTGATAAATGAAATGATGTGGTAGACTGACCTTGGCGAAAAGTAGATAATCTAACACTCATGTCTCTTTTAAATTATTTTCTCTTAGAAATCTAAGATCAACAGTTTTAGATAAAAATTACTTCAAATTTGACCTCGTTTAAAAAAATAAAATTATCGATTATGTTAAATATTGTTTTACGGAAATATTCCTCGTTCTTTGTTTAACTTAAAAATTGCATTTTATATAAAACTTGTTTGGGTATTAAATTTTCAAACGCATTTATTTTTATGGTTGACAAAATAAAGACACATGTCTGAAGTGCTGCCAAACAGTTTCATCAAAATAGTCTTAGACGGAATATATTTACGAAGTAGTACAGCTAACTTTCTGACTGATCTATGTAAATTGCACCATGTTTTATGATATCATACGTTATTTGTAGTATTATTGTTTAATATTGAAGAATATGATATAAAATTTCTCGAGATCGACCTGAGCACTACAGAGGATAAAATCACCTTGTTTTGAATAACTATCATTAATGGTACTTCTGAAAAAGGCATTATCTCTCTTTATTTTCGGAATGCTGTAGCACACTATCTCGGGGAAGCACGTAATGAAAATCGAATGGTGAATTTCTTTAGTTATGTAAATATTTGTTTCGCTAAAAATTTTAATAATTGGAGTCTTAACTAATACTCAATCCTAATTGAAACATATTTTCATGATTAATTTCACCAAATTTTCATTACCCGGTTTATAACATCTCTTTAAAAACACGTTTTTTTATTTTTAATAATTTTTTAATTAATCAATTTATTTATGACTTTATTATTATGAAATTTTTTTATAGTTTTTCTTCAAAATACTTTTTCGACTTAATCATTTTTTAAGATTATGACAGCACTTTTATAAATATTTCTCAATTTAATGAAATAGTGTATATTATGAAAAAATTCTTATTAAATTATAATTGTACTTATTTTACACTACAGCTTTTAAGTAATTTTAACGAATATATAATTAAAAACTAGATAAAACTTAATAATTTAAGGGAAAAATGTATTTTTTTTTATTTTTACAATATATTAACCTTAAATTAGCTGTTTTATTGAATGACTTACATTAGTTTTTTTTCGCTAATAATGCAGAAACCATTACCTGTATGTTGTATGATACATCATTTTAATCTTGCAATATGTCATAATAAGTTGAAGTAAACAATTTTGTATATGTATGAAAGATTATTTACTTTAATTTATAGTCCTTCAACAGTGGAATATACTATTATAAGTTAAGAGCATACATAATCGAGCATGCTTTCAGTTTTTTAATAATGCATTTAATAATACATCAATAATGCAGAGACATTTACCGGTATGTTGTATGATACAACATTTTAATCTTGCAACATGGCATACTTAAAGATTATTTACTTGAACTTATAGTCTTTTAATAGTGAAATATATTATTATAAGTAAAGAATTGAACATGCTTTCAGTTTTTCAATAATACATCAATAATGCAGAGCCCTTTACTGGTATGTTGTATGATACATCATTTTAATCTTGCAATATCTCATACTTAAAGATTATTTACTTCAACTTATACTCTTTTAACAGTGAAATATACTATTCTAAGTAAAGAGCATAAAGAATTGAGCATGCTTTCAGTATTTAAAATCACAATAAGTCTTTCCTCTGAACCTCTTCCAAGTAGTCGCGATAAGGAGATTCTAATAGCTTGAGATATAACAAAATCTTAATAAATCAAATATAAATATAAAAAGTCATCCATCAAAAGAAAGAAAGCAAGTGCGAAGAAGCGCCCTTTCAAGGAAGGTCGTTAAAACGTTATCTTTCGCAAATGGAGTTTCTCGGGGAAACCTTAATTCAATCAATTTTCTTTTTATAAGGCCAGCAAATGAGAAAAAAATGACAACTCTGAGGTAATGTAATGGTGAACCTAATGGGAACGATAACGATGGATTTAAGGCATGGCCTTATAAATTAAAATGCCATGATGCAGACAAAAGAAATTCTTTGATAAGAAACTAAATGTATTTACTTTTGTGGAAAGGAATTAACGAAATTTAGCAAATCTTTTTTTTAATCCTTCTCTGAAGTGATTTCTAAGTAGCAAATCAAAGGAAAAAGCTGTTTAACTTATTTGTAGTTAAATAACGAAATAAAATCCCTTTTCTTTTTTCTTTTTTTTCTTTAGGAACATTTTTTCCAACTTCTGATCATTTCTTGGATCACTGCCATGCATTTTAATGACACGAATTAAATTCCCGATAGCCGAAAAATATAATTAAGTGAATATACTTAACAAAATGGACCAATAAATAGTTATTTCAGAAAGTTTCATGTTTCGTCAATCGAGAAAATTACAAATTTGCTATTGTTTTAAACAGTAGCAAATTAATTTTATTATTTACAGCTGTTATTTTTCAAGCTTTTATTGCTATAAACACAAAACTGTTAATGTGTTAATTGCTATAATTAGAAAACTGTTAATCTATTAATTGATATAAATACAAAACTGTTAATCTGTTCATTGCAATAAATACAAAACTTTTAATTTTCTATTACTAATAAAAATTTAGTAAATAAATTTATATTAATTATATATATATAATAATAATAATATGCTTTTTTAAAGCTATATATTTATGGTCGAATTCTAGCATGACACAAATGCTGAAATCAAAATGTTGGTATATTTTTCTTATTTATCTCGGCATTCAATATAATATATGGCGAATTTTAATTCTTCCATTAAAACGACATTTATTTCCATGTTAAAAGGGGCTGTGCAAGCGAATGGGTCGTTCTTCGTCTATTCTATGTGTGAATGCTCCTTTTTTAAAAGGGGTTGTATAAGTGAATGCGATGCATGAGTAGCTACGACAGTACTCTTGACTAGTAAAGTAGTGGCTTAGTTGGCGGTACTTAAAAGAGAGGCAGCCTCGACTTAAATTTGCTGACTGAATTAGCGAACTTGTCCATGGTAAGTGCCATTAGAAACAGCAGCAACAGCACATTGACAAACTAAATAATAAAAAGATATACCTAAGAAACAGAGTAAAAATTGAAGATTAATAATGTCGGACTATTTAAGTTTATACAGTAAAAAATAAAAAAAATCATATAATGAACGATGTTTTTATTACTTTATATGTGTATTTATACATATTTTATAAATATTAGAGAAGAAATTTTGAAAAAATAATGAATCCCGAAATTCATCGCTTGCTAAAATTGTTTTGTTGCACATGTAACATAATAAAATAAAATAATTATTAATGAATTAAATTCATTAAATAAGATATAAGAGGAAACTGCATTTGTTTGAGTGTTAAATCCTTTAAGATGTTTTTTTCTGTATTTAAAAACGATAATTTAACTTTGAAAATTTTAAAAAATCTTGGTTTTATTCATGGAAATGATCGAAAAACACATATATGTCCATTAATTCAATATTTCTTTTTGAAATATACAAATTATCTGTTTGTTTCTCTTAACATTTAGAAAGTATAATATATCAATAAATAATAATATTAAAAGTTTCAAACATAAAAATAATCATTTAATCAATTTCTTCTAAATTATGCATTTTGTGTAAATATTCGTTGAGTGATATAAGAATGATATAATGATATTTTCTGAAACCACTGTAAAACTTTTTAATCACCTGACATATTCATGTATTCTGCTTTTCTCTTTGAACTTTCTAATAAATTGGGTATTTCTTTCTATTTTCTGAACAGTCAAAATAATTCAGTAAGCTATAATAATAAAAGTTTCAGACATTAAAAAATCAATTTCTTCTAAATTATGTATTTTGAGTAAATATTCAATGAATATTTGCTCATTATTATTTATTTATCTAAATAACCATATAAGAAAGAGGAAATCATGTTTCTGAAACCATTGTAAAACAATTGAAACACATGATATATTCATTAATTTTGCGTTCCTCTTTGAATTGGTCAAATAAATTGGGTGTTTCTTTCGACATTCTGAAAGGACAATATAATTCAATAAGCACTAATAATATAAGTTTTAGACGTAAAAAATTCCAGTTATGAATTTTGTCTAAACGATAAATATTATGCAAAAAGAATAATACGAAATTATTGAGAATCATTAATTAACTTTTATCCCCTTTCACTAATTCATCTTTCTAGATGTTTACGAAGTTGGAATAACCAATTTCTTCAACAGAAATAATCAATAAAGTTCCCTAAACTAAATCTAAATAACGAAACGTACATCTAATTAACCATTAATCATAGTTAATTAGCTTATATATCATAAAAATGTTTGCCTTTTGTCAATACCAGCTCACTATAACGAAGTTTTCCACACTTCGCTTAAAAATATAAGTAACATAAATCGAGAGCGACATCTTAGAAATCATTTTTCATGACAGGGTAGTCATCTCTCAGGCATGCTTTTGTTTTTGGTTGACTTTGAAAAGAAGTTATCGTATCCAGACACTTGATATGAATTCAGAAGAAGAAAAACATTTTTCTCAGAACCCTTATTATTGAGTTTTACCTCAGATTCAGAGAAAATTAGCTTCTGGTATGAGGATCCATTTTTGACACCCCCTTCCGCGCGTCTTAAATCAAGAATGAAGTCTTAGGGATCTTCTTTCTTTTAAGCATGGTCACCTCTTAGACATGCTTTCGTTTATAATCGACTTTGAAAAGGAGATGCACAGGACGATTTAAGTATCCAGGCAATTATTGGAAATCCAGAAGAAAAAAATACTTTTTATCATAGTCTTTCTCCTTGGGAGCGAGCTCCTCAGATTTAAAGAAGATATTCTGATATGATGATCCATTTTTTCCTCTTCGCGACTTAAATCAAGAACTCTGTCTTAGAAATCCTCTTTCTTCAAAGTATAGTCATCTCTTAGACATGCTTTTGTTTATAATCGACTTTGAAAAGAAGATGCAGAGGATGGGTTACGTATCTAGATACTTAATTGGAAACGAAAGGAAAAATATACATTTCTCAGAGTCTTTCCCCTTGGCTTGCACTTTAAATTTCTTAGAACATAATCTTAGGATATGATGATCCATTCTTCGACTCCCATCCCTTTTGCAGGTACAGAGATCTTCTAATAATGAGAAAACAGTTATCCTACGGTAGTGATTGTATTGTAGTTTGCGACAGATACTAAGACTCAACCATACCTCTCACTAAGCTATTTTGGTGTTCAAATCATTAAAAAAATTGGAAATTGAAATCTGCTATGTCTATTTCAACAAGTCTATTTCTGCATTGTCTATTTCAATGTACCATATTAGAACATAATTACTTGAAAGGCCATTCATTGAAAACGTTTTACTTAATTAAACAATATAATCTATTTTTAAAAAGATTTTTCTTAGTGTTTGAAGAAAACTTCTCAACAAAAAGTAGTAGATTTTGCAAACGTATGAATTAATCAAACAGCTTAAACTATTTTTTAAATTATTTTTATTCAAGTTTAAAGAAATCTTTTCATAAAATTAAAAAAAAAAATAATCTCAACGAAAAGGGGCAAATTGGCGATTAAATTGAGCCATTTATCAATATTCTTGCCAAGTGGACCTATAATGGTCACCTAAGGCCTATTTTGTGAAAGGTGAAATTTAAAACCTTTATGCCTTGCCCACGCATTTTTGTCCCCACCAAAAACCTCATCCAATTGAACCCTCATTGAAGAACTAGATGAAGAACTCTTGCAAGTTAAATTATATTTTTATTCATTTTAATTGTTTCATGGAATTAGTTTCATCAGTATTGAAAACATTAAAAAAAGCTGTATTGCATTAATTGTTTAAAAAAAATATCACATTTCCTATTTATTTCATTTCATGTAACTATGTGCTCAAAATGACATTTCTCGAGGTTTTATTTGCTGTACTTATTTTTTTAGTCAGAGTTTTTATTAATGCATTGGCAACGTGTTATTAAAAGCTGATTTTTTGAGAGGCTCATGCAGATAATAAAATCTCCATTCGATGCAATATTTGTTGACGACAAAAACATCATCCTGAAAACAAAATCTTATTCTGACATGATAAAAATTAATTATTCTTGAAGGTAGGTTGAAGTAGTAAATTATGATTTTAAGAAGAACAATTATTTTATTCAACCGTCACAAATTTTTTGCCTTATACGTTAATTCAGAGAATGAATATAACTTCACTCTCTAAAAGGTAAACCTTTCACAAACTCCAATATCTTCCAAGGTTTTCATAAGTGTATGTTCATATACTAATTAGGTATTTCAATACATTTCTGAAATATTAAAATGTATTCCATTATTTTAAATAAAAGCTCGATCTCCATCAAGTTGAAACCAGATGACAGATATGCTATACTGACGTAATAACGTTTAATATCACGTCTAGAAAATTACAAAAAAAAATCTTAGAAACTAATACCAGAACCGAATCATTCCCGATAAGATTCATTAGATGGACAAATAGTAGAAAAAGAGTCATTATTTGTGAGATAACTAATAACTAATAAATGCGATATTTAATATATAGATTTCGATAATTTCATATGATTAAAATTGTGATTCAATCACAATATAATTAATATATATGAGGAAAGAAAAAAGAAAATGTAACGAATAAATCAACTTTAATAAATAATGTCTCATCCTAAAAAAATAATATTTTAGTTTACATAATTAATAAATAAGAGAATGGTGGAGATTTGAATTTTAACAGCTATATTTCAAATTGACAAAAACAATTAATGAAATCTAATTGTCAAAGTTGAAGTCTTTGTTTTATTTCATAACATCTTTTGAAATGGATGATTTTATCTTTTGAAACCACAAAGCAATCAATTTGTACTAATGATTCTGAGAAATTTTGGATCTTTGTGGATTCATTGACTATTCTTATTTTTTTTTATTTTTTTGTATGCACCTGTCTTAAAAAAGATTTTAAAAAATAGCTGTTTCATTAATTATAATGAATATATAATGATATAAATTAATTCTATTGTCTTATATGTAATTAAAGTTAAAGTCATAGATTTTGAAAAGCTATATCCAGATTAAATTATTTATACTTTTAAAAATAAAATTCAAAATCTTTATTTAAAATGTTCTATTTTGTTGAAGAAAGTTCATGAGCTTATTTACAAATTTATACATTTCAAAGAAGATTTACTTTTTTCAAAATCTGGCATTACAAAAATGATGATTTTTTCCGAAACCTATCATGTTACTCAAAACATTTTAGAATTCCGTAACATGAGCTGTTTGGATTCTTTGTCGAATGTTTTCTCTCTCCAAATTTCCCACAGTTCATCACTTCAAGTACGATTACGGTACCCACTTTCAATCAAAAAAACTTTTAAAAAGGAAAAACAAAATGGGAGAAATATGAAACCAAAATATTTTCAAGAATATATGTATTCTTTATGCATTCTTATTTTTTTTAAATATAAAAACGAGTTTTTGCTTCAAATATGGAAGAAAATTAAAAGAGCTTGAGCAATGTTTACTTCCGTAACCCATGAACTTCGGAACACCTTTTAAAGCTTGGTTTTCAACACCATTTAATTTTTTTGCAAAAAAATGGTAATTCCCACAACATAAAATTAAGGAACTGAAAATAAATAAGGAAAATCAGATTTTCCAAATCTTTAAGACGAATATATATTATTGTTATATAAAAGGGGGCTATATGAGCTTCATGCAAAGAGGTGAAATGTAATTTATTAAACAACAAAATCGGTCTGTGTCCTGGAATAGGGGCAGAGCGTCTTCGCAGTGATATGGATGTCCTGTGTTCAAGCAACAGTTCTAACTGGGTTGTTCTTCCGTGTTCTATCTGTAAAGTTTGAGAATGTGTCCCCCCTGTAAAATGGGGCTGTACTAGGGAATGTGATAAGGGAGTAGCAAAAATCATACTCTTGGCTCTAGTTCGCCCATACTACAAAACAAGAGAAGCTTATTAAGCCTAACTAGCTGATTACCTCAGCTATCTTGTCCACGGCAAATGCCTTAAGAAACAACATCAACAAAATCGTTTAAATATTGATAAGGGTCATAATATCAATATTAGCATCAAATACACAGTATAATTTCTATAATAAATTCATGATATTGTAAGACTTTGAAACACAGAACAATAATGTAGAAATGTTCTACAAATTATTCTAATAAGATGTGGGATTTTCACAATGTATTACTGTCTGTTAATTATCTAAGACGATATTTCTGACATTTTTTTAGAAATAAGTAAGTTGATTCATATTCTCTCAGAATTGAGTGAAGTTAATATTATTAATATAAAAACTTATTCTATTATATCAAATTATTATTATAAACCTTTATTGAAGTACATCAAATTTTTACTATTAACATTTATTGCAGTATATCAAATTATAACATAAGAGCTTATTACATTATATGAAATTATTACTTTAAAAATTTAATGCCGTATATGAAATTGTTACTATAGAAACCTAATACAGTATATCAAATTATTACTATAAAACTTATTATATCAAATTATTAATATTAAAATTTATTATATTATTTAAAGTTAATAGATATAAAAACCCACTAAGAAAATACTATTAATTATGTACGATAAATTAAGGTCATATTAGAATTTTGTAATTTTTATATTCAGATTTAGAACTTCTGATTGCAATTAATATAAATTCTAGTAGCTCATTTTTACAAAACATGAAATTCGGTCTTAAATTCAAAATTAATCGATTGTCGAATTTTTATTTGCCATCTTTTGTATATAAAAATTTAAAAAAAATCTACCCTTCAATATCTATAAGAAATAAATATAATAAATTTTAAAAAATCATTAAAAAGAAGTATGCATAAAAGGCTAGTAATTTTTTTAAACATTTAAACTAAATTTTTGTAAATAAATTATTTTTATTGCCTAATTATAACATTTTCTTCATCATATTTTTTTGTCCTATCAAATATTTAAGAAATTTTTAATGATAGACTTTGATTTTATTTTTAGCCTTGTTATTAATGTTATAAATGTTATTCTTGTTATTATCCTAATGGTTTAAACTAACTAATGTTATAAACTTATACTTGATATAAATGTTTAATACGATACACTATTATTAATTCTTCCGTTTCTAAGTTATAGACTCACATACCTAAATTAAGAATACTTTTTTTAGAAATGTTCATATTTTTTAAAGTGATAATTTTATTATTTTCTTAAAATAAATTTATCATATTTCGATTCATTTCATTTTTTTATCACTGGAAATTGGTAATTTGCAGGAAAAGTTATCCTATAAATAACTTACATTAAAATTAAAATCTTTAAAAAAATGTTAATATTCCAATCAGTTTGCTGAATTACTGCAGTGTTTATCACAAGCAATAATTATACAATTATTAATTTTTTGAACTTTACATTTGTGAGTTAATATTTCAGGAATGCTTTGTAAGCATTTACTTAAAATCATCTTATAAAAATAAGCAAATGTTGTCATCAGTGAAAATAAATATAAAGTTTGGTTACACGTATATGTACTTGCTTTTATATTCTGTCGTTTTGAAACTTCACTTTATGTACGAAAAAAAATTAATAAAACGTAACATGTTTTGTAAAGACGTGAGGAATTAATCTTTCCTAACCTACACGGAGAGATCGTATTACCTTTGACCACCAGATGGCGTGGTAGCCGATTTGAATTGTGGAACAGTTTAGCTGCGAAGAAGAGAGTCAATGGACTAGTCAATAGACGTTCGAGTCACCAGGATGATGCTTTGACTGTTTAGTTTTGCACTATATTGTCCACAATTAATTGGTGTGTAGCATATTTGTTTTGCGCGATGTTATTTTGCCCTGTGTTGTGATATCCTAGAGAAAATATTTAAAAAAAAGACCAAAACTTGTTGTTCATCTTTTCGGTTTCACTACAGTTTATTAACTATATATGTTAACATATTTCATTTTTGATTTGATCTGTTTGGAGTTTTCGAAAAATCTTTTTTTAAAACTTAAATGAAATGAAGTAATTTATTGTTTTGTAATTAACAATCGAAATCATTTTTCAGTTGCGAAAATTCCAAACTACGATTGTAGCAAGTGAAGGTCGCGGTACGAACCTGCGACGTTTGGGCCAGTAGCCG
>JAOUZG010035770.1:819271-836407 GCA_026289955.1 Argiope argentata
TATCATATCGATCAAGCAAAAGGGACCCTTCAGCTCGAAGGATATATTATTTAGCTTATAAGGCTGACGCTACACGATTATGTTTTTCATTGATGATATTCATCTAAGTTTTTTGTACAAATTTATGATTTATTTAACTGTATTTACTCTCGGGATTCGGTGTAAAGAAATCATAGCATGCATTATATTTTGTACATCAAATGTTATAGCTCAAATAATTTTACACTCATCTCTAATTGTTAATATGTCAGTCATATTTTTACATCATGTTATTTTCTTTTCGGTTTGGTAAATAATTAATGGAATGCTTGAATTCACCTGCAAAACATTGCATACACTTTTTTATTTCGCTTAGTTATTTTCGGATCTTTTGTTGTTTAATTAAGTTAATTTAATATCTAACGAAAGAAAATAAAAGTCAATATAACAATAAAAAAAATTGCAAAATAAAAAATTTATAATTATATATCTTTTACCTTTTTATTTCAATAAAACTCAAGGAAGAATTATAAATGATAAGTTTCAGTAGAAAGAACGTATAAAAACAAGATATAAAATATAATTGAAAATGAAATTTTTAAATTAAATTACATATATATATTTAAAAATTAACATTTTAATTTGAATCGCAAATAGAAGAAATGTCAAGAGAGCATCTTACTAAGACTAAATGTTTACAAAAAGAATTTTTTTTGTAATTATATTTTCATGGGAATAATAATAAAAGAGTTTAAAGGAAATAAACGTAATAACTGCACTGATTTAGTTGGTTCCCAATAGAATGTAAAAAAAAATTAATTCAAAATAATCAAGGAAAATTCATTTGTTAAAATTTGTTTCTTTAAAAGTTGGAAAATTTTTGTTGTTTTAACTTCAGAAATATATTTTGTTAATAAAAATCTTATCACTATACTAAAATAAATTCTATTCAGTTTTAAAACGAATCTAATTCAGTACCATATTTTTATTGATATGATGGTTTATTTGATGTTATTGCTTCTAATGGCACTTGCTATGGACAGCTCACTAAAGCAGTCATTCATTTTAAGCCGAAGGAGTGTCTCTCCCAACAGTCAAAATAAATGTTTATGAGAATTTAACGGCCAAATAATATTTATATAAAGTACAATTTTTAAGTTGGAGAAAGAACGGTGAATATTTCTGTAAAACAATATTTATCATAATCAATAATTTTATTTTTAAATACGAGATTCAAATTTGAGATTATTTTCCTCCAAAACTGTTGACCTTGGATTTTTAAGATAAAATAAAGGGAAACAGACATGAATGTTAGAAGATATCTAATTTTAGCCAAGGTAACAGTCTACCACACCATTTCATTCGCCAGCTGTTTTCAGTTACATGGAGGGACAACAAAAAATATGTGTTGCGCTGACGTAACGTCAGCGGGAAAAAGGTAGTTCAGATCACTAGGAGAGATCAATTATACATTCTGCTTTTCGATCGAAGGATTGTGTATTTCTCATTCTACGCTTATAGAAATGTCAAAAAGGAAATATGGTACGTTAAAAAATATGTTAGAGGATGTTCTGAATAAATTTTATGTACTTGAATCAGAAGACAATGTCATCTATATTGTAGTTTTTCCATCAGAAAATACAGAAACTAGCGGACAAATTGAAATACCCTCCAGAAAGAAATCTAATACCACGAAAACCGGTTGTAGGAAAAAAAGGAACTTGAAATGGGTAAAAAAGTGACCAGAAAAGTCACTTATGTATATATTCTAGATTTTTTTTTCTTTTCTTAATGACTCTATTTGAGATTTATCATGTAGTATAAGGAGAATAAAATTATAATTCTCGTCCATCAAAATATTAGGAATAGGTATAAATTGAAATGGAGAAAAATGTGAGCGTCCTATCCATAAATGTGTTTTAATTAAAACAGAAAAATATATCTGTCTATATCATGTAAATGACATCTATATCACAAAATTAGAATATTTGAAAAAAGACATGTTTCTTCATTTTAATCAGATAGTAGCGTTTACTGCTTATGTTTTTATAAGAAAAGAAACGTTCATCATTTTTAAAGAAAATTGAGGAATTGTGATATTCTATGGATTAAACCTATTTCTTCTTTTTCTCAAAGGTTGTTATTAAACTATTATATTAAGAGTACAAACCTTTCTTTGAATTTTGATAATTCTTCAAAAAATTGGGTCAAAATAATTTCAAAATTGATTTTGATTGAAAATAATATTAGATAATTTAGATATCAATGAATTCTTTTTTAAAATTTCTATTAATCAATACATCAAGTTGTAATAAATAGACAAAAAAGCAGTTACAATATATTTCAAATAATAATCATAAGTTTATTTCGTAATTATAATGGAATTCTACAGAGAATATTTATGCTGTTTGAAAATAATTTGAATAAAAAACATTAAAAATGCAAATATTTTAGAATAAAGATATTTCTAGAAATATCTTATTATTTGAATTACGAATATTGACCTCTACTTTTAAATACACCATCCGTTTCCTTCTTTGCTCAAAATCCCAGAATTTCAAATGGAAGAATATGTTTTTATTCTTTCCAAACAGAAATATTTTTATTCAATAATTCCAAAATGTTTTGAAATGTCTGCTGTGAAAATTCCTAAGAGCAAAATAAATAACATTATTGATTAGAAGCGGAGAAACTGTCAATTTTAATTCCACATGAAAGAAAAAAATTCAGAACTAGTTCTCGAACATTATACATGTATTCAAATATTTTTGACGTAAAATCATTGGTAACAAGTGGAATTCCGATGAAGCAGTAATAAATGTCAAATTCTTTAACTGTTTCTGTAACAATAAAATAATAAATAATAAATCAAGAGACTTAGCATAAATACATAAAAATATGATATTTAAAGCTTCAGATGAGGCATTCGGATCCATGCGGAACTACTTGAGGAACCAGGCATGAAAAATAATTAACAGCAGATAAATGAAAATAAACTCAGATTCTTGATGACTCATGTTTTTATCTGAATGGCTGCAGTTAAAAGTAGGTATATTTACTATAAGAAACGAATAGAAAAAAATTATAAATGTGACTGCAAAAAAATCTTTTGTAATGAGAATATTTTTATGGGTTCTTCTATAGCAGATAATAAAAGAAAAAACGAAGAATGAAAATTTTTAATAAAATTTAATTTAATCATCAAGACAAAGTCTTATGTTCGATATTTTCAGTCAAAATTCCATATCTTTATAGTATTGACTTTCAGATAGTCATTATCAGCAAGGGAAAACTACGAGCCATTCTTGACAATGTATAACTACATTTCTGATCAACTGGTAATATAAATAATACATATAATACATACTTAACTATGAATCTATGAATTGTCTATGATCAGTAGAAAAGAAATCTATCAAAGCGTGAACGCACAACGAATTCTGGACTCTATAAAATAGTAGAAGAGGAATCGAAATCAATACTTCTAGGTAATTTTAAAAAATATTTCTGCTTTAGAAATATATAAATCACTATGCGTAAATATTGTCCAATAAATGTATATTAGATCGATTATTTTAGAAGTTATATTTATTTTAATTAATTTTTTTCATTAATTAAATGCTTTCAAATTGTTCTAAAAACGAATTGGGATAAAGAAACTCTGCCATATATTATGAAAGTGAAAAATGAATAGCAAATTAATCTTAATAATTTCTTTGAACTCAATAACGATTATTCATCTCAGCAATTGATAGTTGAAATCCGCCATTTAGCTTACTGGCACATGATAAATAAAATACTTAAATAATAATCAATTATTTTGAATACTTGAAAGAACTCTAATAATGTAAATACTATAAGTTATAAATATTTTAATGTATTAATATTATGTACACGAAATATTTTAAATATTATTAAATAATCTAATATTTTAAATACTCTAATACTTTAAATACTCTTATACTTTACAGTATTCATGTAATAGAGTATTTAAAGTATTCATGTAATAGTTCACCATTGTATATTTTAAAACACATTTTATTATATAATTAAAATGATGTATATTCATTGATATAAAAACGCTATGTAGAGGGCAGCATTTAAATAGCAATTAAATGAGACTATAATAACTGAGTAGTTGTAGTAGTATTGAGTGATAGTATCTCATTTCTCAGATTCGGATAAAAGTAATGAATTTGTTTGAATTCGATACAATGTATAAAACATTAAGAAATCGTATGCATTAATTCATGCTAGTTATTAATTGTACTAAATTATATTAAAATAATGTATTGTTACGGTTTTTAGCGTAGCGGGTCCGGATTGAATGGACTTTATTTGAGGACAACACAAACAAATTTATTTACAGCTATTTACAAAATGGCTTGACAAATTAAAACTTCAGATAAAAACAATCCAGCAGTCAACAGTCACTTACAGAGAAAATGCAAGCCTTACGCACAATAAACACAGACTGCAAAACAGATATCGTTTAGCTCAGTAAACAGTAAATCACAGGGAGTTAAATAATACAACGTTAACAGCAAACGTAAACACAGCTCACTAATAACAAGCGAGAAAAGTAGTCCGCTAGTCCAGCAAGACGCTTCTCTTCCGAGAGAAAACTGCCGAAACTACGGCAACCCGTCCCTTATATAGCCAGCAAGCGAGCACGTCAAACAGCGTGACACACCAGGAATGGTCTGGGGGCTGCCAGAATATTCATCTTGCCAAATCAACTCGACTAGCGCAAAGCTCCTTGTGAAGTATCGCCAACGTTGGGTGGGTTTGTGTGTGTGTCGATTAAAAAATCATAACTTTAAAAAGCTACTCCTTCCAAAATATTCGAGTAAAAATAAGAGTTTGTGATTATATCTGCATAGCATGAAAAATGCCTTATTCCAATATTGCCAAAATACAAAGCTTCATTGAAATATACTTTTAATGAATATTACATTGTATAATATTCATTAAATTGTAAAAGATGTATGTTTCAAGAGAGAAAGATGGTTTGCCCAAAAATTAAAAAAATGATTATTTATCATTTTGAATAAGTTTATATAATGAAGGGTAATTATTTTATTAATTTGAAAGTAAATTAATATTCGTTGTTTAATTTCATTAATTGATCTCTCAAGAAAAATTTTGAATAATTATTATCATACCATAATTTTTCTCGAATTCGAATAAAATTTGATGTGAAGATATCATTATAATCTCTTTATTGTGCATGACTAAAACATTAAAAAAATAATATTAAAGAAAAATTAAATATATGAAATCTATGAATTCGTATGATCAGTATTTTTGAATTTTAAATCTGATTATATAATGCAAAAAATGAAATTGGATTATGAAATACTCCAACAAGAATTTAAACTGAAGATGCTCTGGGATTTTTTATTTTCTCTTATTATATAATGATTAAAAATAATTTGATTCTTCAGTATTATAATAAAAATGCATGAATTCTTATTTTTCTTTAAAAAAACATATTTTATTTAATCTCTACATGCGAAGAAGAATTCATTTAACTAATGTTTTCTCCTTTCCAATTAAATCCCAAAATTAATTTTTTTGAATGCCCTGAAACTTAAGAATTTCTGAAACATTTTTTCCTTCCTTAAAGATAAAATTATTTTTGGATTTGTAAATATTGATAATCTTCTTTTGTATTTTTATTTTAATGTGACGTTGTTCTTTTTGGCTCAAAAATTGAATTTCTTGAAAAATTAAATAATATCAAATGTATTTTCTTTTTTCCCTTTTTAAGAATTGTAATCCTCTCAATTTAAAATAATACGTTTTCTTTTAATTAATTACTTTAATTACCTGCAACCTTGAATCACTTTTTTTAAATTCTTGAATATTACTAATTAATAAAGTTTCTTGAAAAAATTTTGTCTTAAAATCTAACCATTGATAAAGAACTATTTAATTAAGATTTATTATTCTTTTCTAATTTAAAACAGGTATATATTGTTATTCATTTGTTTCCCCACAGTTAACTTACTTCAGTTTACTTGCTAGTTACTTAAATTTTTATAAAATTAAAAATTTCTTCCAACAAGGATTTTTTTATATATAAATTTTGAAAAGAAATGTTATATTTCTAATCATTACAAAGATAAAATATTTTCTAATCATTACAAAGATAAAATTAAGAGTTTTTAAAGAGTTCTTAATAGTGCCATTTAAATAATGTTATGTTTAATATTTACTTCTCAAATTCTTCACTATTATACTGAATAAAATAATGGCAACCAGTCATAGTCTAAAATATGAAAATATAATTGCGATTTATAATATTACGTTACGTATAGAAGGTAATTTTGAAAATATTTTAAGAGGTGTCTGATATGTATAGCTTTCACTTTAAAGAAATTCTTGTATTCATTGGCATTAAAGTCGAAAAAACACAAAAAGAAAAGAATTGTAATTCGAATATAACTCTAATATTCGCATGCTTAACTGAAATATTTGATACCTTATCATTAGAAAAACACAAGAGTTTTTCTAATAAGGTATCAATGATATGGAATGTTTAGATCAACAACAAAATGCATTCTCTTTCAATGGTGACCTCGAATCTAGTTCTCAAGTTGCAATCTGAGTGCTTTGTATTATTAACCACTTAGCTGCTTTGCCCGTATAGAGTACGTGCTTCAATTTATCGAATTTTTAAAAGTTGTAAACAAAAACTAGGCCATTAATAGCTACTATAATTCAACAGTAAAATGTCTTTGAATACGTAGATAAGTCAACGATGGATTTTCATTCGAATTAAAATAAGAAAATATTTCCAAAATAGAAGATCTCATCTTATTGGATAGTAAAGAAAATAAAATTGGTAACCGGCTAAAGTTGTTTAATAAGACTTGCTATCTGCATATTGTTTGACAATGAACTCTAAAAACCTCCACGCTTTTGCGCATGCGTTAAGATAAATTTAATAAATCAAAATGGAGGGGGGAAAGAAAGACGAAAGGATGAGATATCTATATTTAATAAAATAAACAAGGACTTCTGATGAACTGTATTAAAATCATACTATCAGAAACTCTAATATACGTGAAAAAATTGTAAAAAAAATTCTATATCTATCTATCTATCTATCTATGATGTTCGTTAAGATCAAATAAAAATAATCTTCTTTAATATGCTTTGCTCCGTTTTATAATATTTGTCTGCCGAGTTTTCAATTCGAGTAATTACACTGAAGTCACTATTAATTTCCACAATGTAGACAAAACAGAGTGACACAATCTGAACACCTCGAGAATTATGTGGTGGGAATTATGGTTGAATCCTATCGGTCAAAGATAGTGAGTGACTTCTCAAGTAAAATATAGGCCCAATTGAAAATTCAAATTTAGTTTAATTCCAAAAGTGCATACTCGAAGATGCGAGAATAAATCATCTTACTGAGTTGATCTAGTCCTCATATTTTGGATTCCCTTTGCTTTTGATGTAGAAAATAAAATGTAGTGATCTAGAGCTATATTTTCTTTCCAATGTAGAAACTCAAATCCACTCATTTTACGCAAACTAAATTAGCCATTTATCTAATCATTCTGTTTAAAATATAAAATCTTATCATAAAAATTCAGTTATTAGCTAATGAAGCAGTGAATTTTGCCTTTGGAGAATTTGAGCTTATATTTTTCTACTCATAGAATACTTTTTTAGTATTTAACACTGTTTTTTTTATCAAAATTTTGAAACAATAAGCATATACAGTACTCAATTGGATATTCTGGAGAAAGCACAAAACTTTAAGAAAAACGGAGAGGTTGTTGTTACCAATCCCCTTGGCGTAGGAAAAAATACACGTTGTCCAAAAGGCCCCGGCGTGCCAGTTCTCCAAAAATGAGTTCCGGCACATCCAACAGCATTCTCTGAGAGGAGCCAAGGCAATGAAAAAGATGAGCAGGAGTGTCAAAGATGGAACAAGAACAAGGAGATAAGGTATTTCCATTCAAAAACTGAAGCAATTCAAGTGTCCACTCCTAAATCTGGCCATGGCCGTATGTAAAGGCCTGTAGCCGCTGCATAATATGGGGAAACCAGAGCTCTTGGCAACAATCTGAGAAATAAGAAAAGCAGAGATAAGTTTAAGACTATATAAAGAGTGGATTTCCTTGGGGGTGAGCTCGTCTAAAGAGCCCATGGGCAGATCACAGCCTTGCTTGGCGAGCATATCCGCAATCTTGTTTCCATGCACCCCAACATGCGATGGAATCCACTGAAGGTGAACAGGAGTCCTCGGGCCAAGGTCATAGAGATGCCTCAATATGAGTTGATCTGGGATATCAAAAAATTTTGGCTAATTTTTAAAATATTGAAGAGGACTCCTGCTATCAATAAGGATCCAAACACTGCTTCTCTTAGAGGTCAGGATATGCTCCAGGGATGTACCTGTAGCTATGATCTCTGATCTAAAAACGGAGCAATAGTCAGGAAATTCTGGTGAAAGCACGAAACTCCCAGAAAAACGGAGGAGGTAATTTATTGTTAAGAAAAATTCAAGCCTAATGTAATTTTTTTCAGAATTCAGATTTCCGAACTAATTACAAATGTTCTTTCTTTTACCAAAATAAATGTATGCTATTTAAGATCTTAAAGGAAGAAAATCCAAACATATATTTAATTTGCATGGTTTATCAAATACGATTTAATTAATAGGTTACATATAGTCTAAACAAAATTCATTTAACTCACATTACATAAACGTCCCGTTGTAAAGCAACACTAGGGCTATTTTGGGACGTAATTTTGCAAATTTATAAAATGTAAGCTCGTGGTAATTTTCAACCTCGATCAAATAACTAGGTCGACACCTGAGTTGCATCCTCCTCTCTATATCATAGGACACCAGTGGAAAAACGCTTGAACATGACGGAATTTATGTGCAAGCGACCCACTTGCACAACGGTTCATCCCAGAAACGGTTCATCCCTGAAGCCCTAAAGCACATGAGCCTGGTCGCTTTGTGTTGTATTTTTATAAACATTTATGAAAGTACAAGTTAAATCTTCTATTAAGAAATATAAAATTAATTATAAAAAGATAATGACACATTTGAGATTGTGGGAAACTCCCTTTACAAATAAACATGAAACCCTGATTTTAATTTCAAAAGAAGGGAACAACTGTAATAGTAGGCTAAATAGAAATTAATTGGTCACTATGTGGATTCAATAGCAACTAAAGCAACTAAGTTTTCAAATCGTTAGCTTTCAATTCTTAAATCATTGTTAGATTCTTGCATGGAAAGCTTCATTTAGAATTTGCTCCCTTTAATGTTCGCCCAGAGTACCCTTCGGGCATATTTATTGCAATAATATTTCCTCATTAATTAAAAGCTCGTCAGGAAACTACGTTTCAAAATAGTCTAGTTTCCATAATTATCAGAAGGGCACTGCTTACGTTATTTTGGATAATTGCATTCCTGTTATTATTTTTTGGGGTAATAAATTATTTACAAAATACAAGATGTGCATTTTTTTTATTTAACTATATATAAAAAAATTTCGTAATTAATCCAGAGAGATGATTAATTACAAAATTTTTTTGATGATTATTTTCTAAAATTAATTTTTTAAAAACTTTTCTGGACTTTATAATTGATTTCATTAATGAGGGATTAATAGTTAACATTAAATTAGATGGTTACGAGTTTGTTACTTAAGAGGAATCTCTAGGCGGTGTCTGGGTTTGTAAGGTAATAAAATAGTCTGAAAAATATCAATACATCGCTTTATTCTTTCACGAGTCTAACTATCTATTTACAGCTGTTGATAACAGCGGAACAGAAAATATTTCATATTATCTCGTTTTCTACAAGATGTATGTAAATCACAGAAATGCTTTTGTTTTAACAAATTAAATAACGGATAGATTAAAAAGAGATAAATGGAGAAATATTCTGTATAACTATGTAATAAAATTATGGTGTACAGTAAAAAATACAATATGTAGTCTTTACAAACTTCTGAAATGTAACTATTTTTAATTTTTAGTGCTCAGAAATAATTTCTCACTTATAATTCAGCTCTAGGATGAGGTTTAATTATATGGTTGCCAATTAATTTTTCAAAAACAAACCATTAAGAGATATCTATATTACAAAAATCACGATTATTCTGATAAAAATATTTAATGAGGAAATACTAAGCGTTGTAAGAACGAATATTACTTTTTAGTATACATAGCTTTTAAGGATTGCGATGTTTATAAATTCTAAATTCTTAAGGCAGTTGAATATTATATTAAGCCGGCTTTCTGGAACAGAGATAGCTCGTCTTCCTCGATTTCTGGGAATCCCGAATTCGAGTCCCGGTTCAGGCATGTTTGTTCTTCTGTGTGCTATCTATGAGATGTGTGACTGTGCCCACCCCCTGTAAAAAGGGGCTGTGCAAGCAAATGTGGTGAGCGTGTAGTCGTACTCTAAGTCGTACTCTTGGCCCTAGTTAGCGCTACTTCAAAAACAAGAGACGGTCCTTTCGGCTTAAATCTGCTGCTGTATCAGCGGCATGCTTGTCCATGGCAAGTACCATTAGTAACAACAACATATGATATTAAAGTACCACAAAAGAAATCAGTTTAAATGGTTAAAATTATATTAAATAGTTTAGAAATAAAGATTGGTGAAAGTATAATTGAATAGCTGGGATAGCCTGGTTAGTAGGGCGTTGGACTCGTTCTCCTTAGGTTACGAGTTCGAAACTCACTGGCCCAAAGATTCCCAGAGTGTGGGGCGGCTGGCACTCGTTAAATCTAACATAAAAGGAATGTAAAGCTAATGTATTTATTACCATCATTAAAGACACTGTCCTACTGAATTTTCATGTTAAATTTAATCTAACATTAAACAAATATATTTATTAAACGTTTAATTAATATTTATGGACAATTAATATCGTAGTTGTTCAGTAACATTAACAATTTAGCTTTTTCTCGAACATTTAACACATAAGGAATGTGCTAATATTTATCCAAAAGTTTTTTCTTCTTCTTCAGTGCTTTGATTTTTTATTCTTTTGGAGTCACTTAAAAATATATTCGCTATTCAATATGCTAGCTAAAATAAAATTTCAATACAATTACAATTGCCGGTATAAAAAAATAGGATCTCTGAATAATAAATACATTAAATAGAGAAAGTAATCTCGTTTTAGTTTAGTTTTTTTCCATAAGAATTCATATATGTGCATTTAAATAGAATTAAGTGAACATTTACCTAAATGCAACAAAATCTACTTGAAATTCTTCATGAACTACATTTCAAAATATTACGTAATCTTGAAAGTTTAAGACATAATGAAAGCTAATATATGTTGATTCATCTGATTCAATTTACGATTATTGGTAAAAACGAATTAATCATTGAGCAACACAATCCATTCCAGAACATTACAATACAAAATACACTGAAGTGACAAAAGTCATGAGATGACTGTTAATATCGTGTCGGTCCTCCTTTTGCCCGGCGAAGTGCAACAACTCGACGTGTCATGGAGTCCACAAATCCCCTGGAAGTCCTCTGTCCTCTTGGAAGTCCTCTGTCCTCTTGGAAGTCCTCTGCAGTAATATTGAGCCATGCTGTCGGTATGGACGTCCATAATTGTGAAAGTGTGGATGGTGCAGGAGTTTGGGCACAAAAGGACCTTTCGATGATGTCCCATAAATAGTCGATGGGATTCATATCGGGCGATCTAGGTGGCCAGATCATGCGCTGGAATTGTCCGGAATGTTCTTCAAACCAATCGCGAACAGTTCTGACCCGGTGACATGGCGCATTGTCATCCATAAAAATCCCATCGTTGTGTGGGTACGTGAAGCCCATGAATGGCTGCAAGTGATTTACAAGCAGCTGAACATAACCATTTCCAGTCAATGATCGGTTCAGTTGCACCAGAGGACCGAGTCCATGCCATGTAAAAACAGCCCACACCATTATGCAGCCACCACCAGCTTTAACAGTGCCTTGCTGACAGTTTGGGTCCATGTCTTCGTGGGGTCTGCACCACACTCGAACTCTACCATAAATCATAACAACTGAAATCGTGACTCATCTGACCACGGTACAGTTTTCCACTGGTCTAGGGACCAATCGATATGCTCACGGGCCCAGGAGAGTTGCTGTAGGCGATGTCGTGCTGTCAGTAAAAGCACTCGAGTCGTTCTTCTGCTGTCATAGCACAAGGAATACAAATTTCGCCTCACAGTCCTATCGGACACGTCCCGTACTTCCCACATTGATTCCCGCAATTATTTGACGAAGTGTTGAGTGTCTATTAGCATTGACCATTCTACACAGACGTCGGTGGTCTCGGTCGTTAAGTGCAAGTGGTCGCCCACTGCGCTGTCCATGATGGGATGGGATGCCAGAAATTTCCTATTCTCGACATACTCTTGATTCTGTGGATCTCGGAATGCTGATTTCACAAACGATATCCGCAATGGAATGCCCCATGCGTCTAGCTCCAACTAACATTCCACGTTCAAAGTTTGTTAATTCTCGTCGTGCCGTCATAAATCACGAAAAGCCTGTTAACATGAATAACTTGAACAAAATTGAAAGCTCTGGAAAACGAACTGCGCATTTATACTTTTCCGCTGCGATATTACTGCAATCTGTATATTTGCATATTGCTATCCCATGACTTTTGTCACTTCAGTGTAATGCCAATAATTAATCTATAATAGGATGAAAATAAGGAATTTAATTGTAATAATTTCAATCATATTAAAAGTTGAAGCAATAATAAACCACCCTGAGAAGTTACTGTTAGGTAAATCATATACAAAGAAATTTCAAAATCGCACAATGAATTGAACAATCACAATTCCATGGATGATTTAGAATGAGCTTAATATTATATGAGTTTAACTGAAAATCATGGAGTGACTTTATTTATTTACCTAATATTGAAATTATATCCTTTTATGAATTTTTTAGCTAAAATGTTCAATTAACATAGATTATTATCAATTATTTCAGAAAATTCATAAGCCGATAAATATATCCATTCTTTTTTTTTACCTTTCTTCCCAGTGTTATCCCAAATTCGGAATCTATAGGGTTATCTATTATTAACAAGAAAATGTATTGAGAAATTCAAAGAAATATACATTGTAAAACACAATGACATTAACACACAAAGCAGAATGAAAAGAATTGAGATCGTGGAAGTAGATATACATTTTAATTTCCTTGAAGAAAGAGTTTGATTTTAAATGAATTCAGAGATACATTATAATCGAAAATCTAAATTCACATGGGAATAAAAATATTATTTTGAATCAAGTTCTAGAAAAAGACTATTTTTAACTAATTGAACTAAACTAAAAGATTGTTTTATATTGTCGATACATAAAACAGTGCCCAGCAAAACAAATCATTCTATAAAGCATTTTAAGAATTCGCAACTTTTTTTTTCCTGTACTACTCATGTTATAAATTTCTTGCCAATTCTTTTCTTTTTTGTTTGATTTGAAACTTTTATTAGTTTATTATTTTATATAGAATTATTCACTTTGATTAGAGTTTTTTTTTAAATATATTTTACATGAGATACACCTAAATGCGTGAATCATTAAAGTCTATCCCTATTTGTTAATTTCGTACACATTACACAATTTCATTTACTTAATTCACATCTTTTTGAAAAATCCACTCCGATTTTTCCTAAAACATTATATGATATTCTTCTAAAATCCAGTGATTCTTTAGAAATTTACTTTAAATAATATTTGTGTAATTATTGTCTCCATTACTTTGTTAAAAATCTTACATCATGCTTTCTATTGCATCGAGGAAATCCAATGGATATCAAAAGTCGAAATGTGTTCTAAAGAAATAAAATTTTTGAAATCAATTCCCTAATAAGGTAGAATGCTAAATAGAGAAAGTACTTTTTTAAAAATAAAGATTAGTAATACACTTTTAATAAGGAACGCTTTCTGAAAAGACTAAATATTCCACATACTCAAATTGCATTTTTTAAAGCTTCAGTGGAACCATAAAAGAAAGATAAGAATATGAAAGAACGTTTATATTGGGGCCCTTACCCCTTGAATTGAACCACAAATCAAACAAAGAAAATAAACAAAGATATCGGAAAAGGAGAGGTGCAGTAGCTTCTCAGGTTAAACTCCCCTGAACAGGCGTGGGTAGTCTAAATTTAGTTCTTATGAAGATGACATTCACACATTCACTTGCACAATCACATTTCTCAGAGGGGAAAACTATTTCACACATCTCATAGGTAGAACTCAGGGTAGGGTACAGCAATGTCCGAGCCTGAAATGAAACCCGGGTCACCAAGATCGCTTAGAAGAGCCTTTACCTTCAGACCAGGGTGCCGGTAGAAAATTTTTTAAGAAACAATACGTACAAAGACGATTATTTTTAGTTACAAACGCTTCTATAATATAGAGGAATTTTAAAGAAGAATGCTATCTGAAACATTGTCTATTTATGTGATATTTGCTTTAATCTTCCTTGTGTATATGTCTAAAATTGTACCCATGCTTGTGAATGATATTTTCATCTTGGCTCTTTTCTTTCAGAATTGTCCTTCGGGGATTGAAAAAATAGAATTGTCCTTCGGAGATTGAAAGAAAAGAACTGTCTTCGAAATATAAATATTAAATGTATGATTATATTTTCGTTCCACGATATCCTGGCATAGGGTAAGGGCTTCTTCCCCGTGATCTGGGCTGCCCAGGTTAGAGTCCCGGAGCGGGTATTGTTGTTCTGTGTTCTATCTTTAAGGTGAGGGAATGCCCCCCCCCGTAAAAAGGTGCTGTGCAAGCGAATATGATGAGTGATTAGCAAAAATCGTACTTTTAGTCTTAGTTGGCGCTACTATAAAAAAAGAGACTCTGATTAGGCTTAAATCGTTGACTATCCCACCGAGCTTGTGCATTGCAAGTGCCATAAGAATAATAAATATATAAATATAATGAGATATATATATATATATATTCATTACATTTGAAATAGCTTGAATACTACTGAGAATATTTCTCATTATTTTGAGCTTATTTAAAGCAATTATCAACTGATGAACATTGAATGCACAGTTTCACTACTTATTTTCTCATAGTTTTAATATTAATTACAAATTGGAGATACAAATTATAATTCCATTATGAGAGTTGCCAAATAATAATCCGTCAGTAAAACAGGTGTTTAACCCTAGAAAAGTAACCTTTAAAAGACTAACAAGAATTAAAACCATTCGTTTCCTAGAGGAAGTACATTTAAAATCAATATTTAAAGCTAATTTAAATAAAAGCAAACTACATGCAGATGATTTCATAACTCCTGATTGCCAAGTAGGATGAAAATATTATTTATTTATTTTCGAAGCAATCTTTACATATATATGTGTGGTGTTCTCTGCGCATTGCTCTTGACCATAAACAAACAAAAATTGCGCGTCATTCTGCGCAATTTATATGGTCAAAATGCCCAAATTTTTCTTTTTTAAAATTTCGGATTGTTCAGGTCGTTGAATAATTAAATTCAATTTTAGAAGTTCACTTATAATAGTCCTTGTTGTTTGGAGCAAAATTGATATGTTGAGACGCTTCTGCATCTATGGAGCAAGAACTTGTATAAAATCTTCTTCCGATTCATTCTCAGAAGTACAGCTATCTCCCTCACTTAATTCTTTCAATAATTCTCGGATAGATTCTGGTCTACTTCATAAATTTTCTCCGTGAAAACTCTTCGACATCTCGAAACATGCACAGAATTACCTTCTTAATACTAACGGGACAGATAACCATTCGTCTCTGAGACGACTATTGTTCTGGATATGCAACAAGCAGAAATATTTCGAGGAAAGGGAATGTTCTATTCTGTATTTCCCAAGGTCAGATGAAGGTACTGAGTAAAACGATCCATTTACCGTTATGAAGAAAGAATAGTGAAAGTTATTTCGTAAGCGTTCGTCTAGGAGACGAATGGTTAGCATTCTAGGGTTAAAAATCGATTTCTATATCAGATGTCAAAATTATGTTTCTCCAAAAAACAATATTCCAATGTTATTTCGAAATCCAAAAGCCTAGATTCTTCAGAGAGTTGGTAGTAAATATTATATAGCATAATATTCAGATAGTTCCACAGCATGTAATCAAATAAGAATATTAATGGAGTCATACAACAAAAACATAAAAATATGAAAGCATAAAGGTTCAATAAAAGTGCAATGAATAGAAATAATGCCGTTTCTAATCTGATATATCCCGTCCTCAAAGCCCTTTGGCATGAAAGATATTGCTTTACTTGATGTCAGATATCAATATCCAAAAAACATCTTCCATGTCTCATCAATTAATCAATCAAAGGATCTAAAAACGATTTTGTTTCCTTTTTCATTGTATTTTCGAATCAATTTTTAGGTTGAAAATAAGGAGAAGAAAATAAAATTTCAGTATTGAATGCCACCAGTTTAAAATTATTTTACATTTTTCCCTTTTCCAAAAGATGTTTATCTCGGAAAGTAAGACTTTTAGCTTTAATTTTTTCTAGTTTTTCAATTTTATAAAATTTTAAGGATCTTGTTTACTACGGATACATCCGTCAGAATCAAGTTGTTTACGATTTCGCTTGTGAACTTAAAAAACTTCATAGAGACGAAACTGTTTTCAACTTACATCTAACTTATATTAAAAATAAAATGCATTTGTATCACATTTCGGTGATTGTTATATTTTATTCAAATTCTAAGTATCGTATTTAAGATTAATTCAATTTTTTTTGTAAATTCCTTTAATTTCTTTCACAGAAATTTCCCGCTCTTCAGAAAAATGAAAATAATTTTATTTAACGTTAAAGAGATTTCGTGGGTCATCTTTGCAGTGAGGAATTTCAATTATACTGACTCAGTAATTTAGATTTTTTTATAACATAGATTTCATAATGTTATATGCAATAAGTTTTCAGAATTATATAAATATAGTGTATAATTATGTATTAAAATACTTTTTTCATATCTACTTTTTTTAAAGAATAAAATACTTTTGCCAGAATTTTCATAATATATAAAATCACTTTATCATTGTATTTTTGTATTATCAATGTAATATTGTATTTTTATTATCATTGTATTATTGTATTTTTGTATTACATTGTATTAT
>JAOUZG010035770.1:853184-867758 GCA_026289955.1 Argiope argentata
CTAAGCTACTTTTAATTCAGATGTTTAAAGCAAGTACTTAAGACAACTAAGCTACTTTAACTTCCGATGTTTGTTTATACTTTAGACAGCTCCTGAAGGATGATTTCTCTTTTTTTCAATACTACTTTCATAAAATTTATTTTAAGAACCAAAATTCACTTTTAAATAAAGATTTTATATGTTTCTCCTACTTCATAAAATATAGAAATTTTGAATACTCTAAATTTAAATTTTAATATTAAAAATTCCAAAACATGTATGTTTAACAGTCAAACTATCTTAAAAATATAATTAAAATATAGAAATTTCAGGAATGTTAAATTGTTAGTACTTATGCTTTTGTTTTATTAATGATTTCTAAAATTATTTGTAGATGCTCATTTTAAACTACAATGCAATATTCATCCATCTTTCTGTATTAACTTACATCAAATTCTTCTGCAGAAACATTAGTCTTTAAGTAATGTTTACTACAAATACAGCCACCGCTAAGCCAATGAAACAAATTGTTACAATCTAGCACCAAAAAGAAGCAAAGATATTTATGGTTCCTTTAACCAGCTGGTTTCTTTCCGAGACTATTCGTCTTTGTCGTTCAGATAACGAGTTTGTAATAGCCAGAGATATCACGGCCTTCTAGTAAATTAACTATAAATAGAAAAATGCATCTTTCAAAAGAAAAAAATAGAAAAGAAGCAAGTCTTAAAAGGTAGAGAAGGATCATTAAACCGTTATCTGTCTCAAATGAAGTTAGTTGCTCAGGAGATCTTCATTCAATTAATTTTCTTTTTCTGAGGCTTCAAAATAAAAAAATAAGGAACAACACTTCAGCATTTTATGGCTAATCTAATGATTAAGTTAAAAGAAGGATTAAAAAATACTGTTTTCAAAGTATATTCTAAGGTATTAAAGTGCAAAAATTGTATTATTGAAAAATCTAATCTCTTTTGTAAAAAGGATCTAAAAAAGTATACTTGTTTTTTTTTTGTAGTCATTTTAGACACTTTGTATTTTAAAATGTTATAATTTTTGAAACTTTTGCATTTCAATTAAATGTTAACACTTTTAAAAATATTAGTTTCTATTGCTATTAACATTTTTGTTACCTTATGGAATTTCCTTTTTAAGAAATAATTATTTATTTCTCAAAATTAAAAAAAATAATCGCATACATTTTAATTATACATCCCTCCGAAAATTGTCATGTTCAAAAATTTGTAGCAAACTTATGTCAACAATAATCGTCAGTAAGAATATGCTACAAACTGGAATCTGGATTTTTTTTCTAATCAGAAACGCTGACAATTTTTAAAATGTGCTTTTTTTGTTGCAAAAAAAAAAAAAAAAAAAAAAAACTCGAGTTATTTCAAAGACACATTAAATGTGAGCATTATACATGCATGTCTAATTTGTTTTCCGTCGGCTTTCTGCCACAGAGGTCTCACGTCTTCTCATGTTCCCTGAATCCCGGGTTCGAATCCAGGTTCCGGCATGGTTGTTCTTCTGCGTGATCTGTGAGATGAGTGTGTCTGAGATGCGTAAAATGAGCTTATTAGGCCGAGATAACTTGGTTGGTAAGTCAATTGAATCGCATTCCTTCATGTCTGAGTTTGCACTCACCAGTCGAAACTTATTTATCTCTCTGTATGTGTGTGTGCCGGCTTTTGCACGTTAAATATGCCTTGGTCACAAAGTCCTCCATGTCGAGAGTAATACCGTTGTGGGTACTGAGTCAGAGGTGCTAGTTCTCCGTCCCATACCTAAAATACGATCTGTAAATGAATGAACGAAACGCATGAATGACGTTCGCACCCTAAAAAGGGTTTTTAATGTATTTGATCTAGAAGTCAAATATCTGCCCTTTGGTGTTCAGAGGGCCATACCCTAAGAAGCTACTGCACCCCTCCTTCCGTTGTCAAGCGGAGCACTGTTGTAAACAAGAGACTCTTATCCTCGGCTTAAAATCTGTATCAGTGGGGCTTGTCCATGGCAAGTGCCATAAGTAACAACAACATTTATTTTCATAAACTGCTGCTTTTTGTAGTAGTCTCGTTCAATACAGGTTAGAATTTTCAAAGAACACTAACGAGCCAATAAGAATAAACAGAACTAAGAACAGTTGATGAATATTATTTGTTAAAGGCTGCGTTGCAAATTGGTTCACAGACAATTGCTGATATAAGAGGGTACAATACAATTCAACTAAATATTTTCGCATATTTTATTTATTCTAACAATAAAATGAGCATTAAAAAGGATTTTCTTTTATTATTTCTAAAACTTAAAAAGAAAGTATTTGCTATTACTCTAAATTTGGCAAAATTCTGCCTTCGCAGGTTAAGGAATAATGATTTTGTATGTTTTTTTGAGAATTGAGAAGTTACTTAAGTAGTTTCTTAAATTCCAAATATTTCTTCATGAGGCTAATGAAGAAATTTGTGAGAGAAATATCTGAGTGACAAAATTGGAAAATACGATATCGTCTTTAAATTCCAGCACACAATCGATGATATTAATCAAATATAATCATTTTGTTGAGAAAGAATGTTTATTTATCTCAAATATAAATTTCTTTATGTAAAGCTTATGCATTAAAAATGGTTGTTTCAATCAAATCCGAAGAACACTACAATTACTAATTTCTATTAATATGTATCAAAAATCATTTAGTCAAATTATTTCTCGAATATAAACAAATAAGTAAATGCTTCAGAAACACATATATATTTATTTTAACTAGTAACTATTTGACATAAAAATACTTTTTAAATGTGCAAAATGTGCTTTTCTTCTGTGAATAAATACTATTAAAAACTACACTGTTATTTTCACAAAAAATGTAGGAGTCACAGACTTTAATGACAGATGTTTTTGTTACAAGTGAGTAGATACCTAATCACTATTTATAATTATAATTGCAATTCAAATATATTCATACTCGTCGTCCATCGAAAAATGAAACAAGGCCCTAGTATTAGTAGACCCAAATATTGTACAATATTGATTAATATTTGTAATATTGTTCAATATTGTGGAATACTGTTTATCATTTAATATTGCACAATATTATACAATATTATGCTACATAACACCTCTCCATGCCCCTAATTACAGAGGGACAAATGCGTTGGCAATCAGCAGCCCCCGTTTCCAAAAATTATGTGTCCAGAATCTTTTGCTAGCGATTCTGTACAGCCCCAGAGAGACGGTTTGCCATTTAGCAGGCAAACACCCTTAATATTATGCTACAGGAAGTGTTACCTTAAATTAAAAATATAAATAAAATTCTCCTAAAATGAAATTTATAGTTTTAAGGTAGGACAATTATATAATTAAAAAACCGGACACTAAGATGTAGAGAATGATCTAAAAAATAAAGGATATTCATCAAATAACTCTCACAGTTTGCATGTATGCAGCTTATTAGAATGAACAAAAATTTCGTATATAGACTAGGGAAGGCATAAGAACATAAATTGCTTGGAATAAAAATACCACCAAACGTTACCGATAGGAGATATATTGGGGCTTTGGCGTGGTTTTCACGTACAAACAAGGAAATTTACATGTCGAGAGGATTTATGTAAAGTCCTAGCTCATGCTTGACAGCAATGAAATGCAATTTTTGGAAAGAATTAAAAGGAAAATGTCCTGTTAGTAGTTTGTTATTGACTATTGATGTGTTCTTGACTGTTGGTCGTGATTGACTGTTGATGCGTGTTTAATTTGGGCTTTTACATTTCATCAGCATACTTTAATGGTGAAACTATTTTGCACTAGATAATATAATGCAGTGGCTGCTCTCAAGAAAACCTTCATGTCTTGAAACAGAACTTTACAGACGGCCTGTTATGAACATCAAAATTGATGTTAAGACAACAAGGGGAAGAAAAAGAGAGTAGTCATACAGCAAAAAGAGAGCAAAAGAGAGAAAAATCAGCAAAAAGAGAACAAAGCGTACAAGGAAAAGAAAAAGAGAGCAATCAGGGGTTTATTCTAGAGGAAAGACAAGAGGGCCGTCGAAGAGGATGAGGATTTTCGCAGCTGTGGAGAACATAATATATCGAATGCATTTTTTTGTACACAGTGAAGATTAGAAAATCGAAAAATATGCACAGTTTCCGGAGGACATTAAAATTGATGAATCAGAGATTATTTTTAATGAGTTTCATGAATTCTTTTATAACTGTATTCTCATAACGTCAGCATTTCCCTTGCAACTTTGGTATTAATGTTTTTGCTACGGAATTCATTTCCCCATGTCTTCCGCATTCTACATAAGAAATTTGGTTTTATTTTGTGTATTTGTTTCAGCTGCAGAAGCCACCAAAGGGGAAAATTATGTTAAAGCAATCCATCATATGGCATATTTTAAGATTATTCATACTTAAGAATTTTAAATCAGTAGAGGTCACTCATACTAATGATCTAATTTAGGCATTAGATGAAAAGATGGATGTTTGCTGAATGACGCCATGATGTCCTTGATCAGAAATTGAATCAAAAAAAAAAATGTGGACTTAAACATTATTTTAACGTAAGCCCATGATTAATAATAATAATAAACGTATACCCATAAATTTCGAATGATACAAGTTAAGGAAAAGAAAGAGTCAGAAGCAAAATAAATGTGACTTATGTGCAAAGCATATTTATTAAAAAAAGATGCAAAGCAAATAAAATACTATACGTTTATTATAATTAAAAAAAATAGCGACTCTTTGCTCCCTGGTGAAAATTACATAAGAAAACATATTTTAAAAAATCAATATTACTTGGTTGGCATGATGGTTAATACATAATGTGTTTCCTTTCTGTGAGAATGCTGGTCACATTCTCTGATAGAAGGCATTTGTTAGCGCTTTGAATACGGGTGTAGTCATCCATAAATGTGAATTTTGGACCCATGGCACCTCAAAAAACACATGATTGTTGTTCTAAAATGACGTCCCGATATATTTGGCCAGTCATGCAGGTCATATCTGGAAGGCACAATAACTCCTTCCCAAACTAGCAATCCTGTACCACAGTCCCGCTGTCTTTCAATGATGCTCCCTTGGTGGTAACGATTACCTGGAGTTCTCCATGTGAAGGTCCGGCAATAATCAGACTGCAAGCTAACCTTGGACTAGTCAATAAACATTACACAAGCTCTTTGTTGTTATGTTCACAATATATCCTCTCTACTTCTGGCTAACTTCAGGCAATAGTGATTCGCACATATGTCAGGCCTACGAACATATAAACCAATCTTTCAAGACAGACCATCTACTCGTCTGTATATGGTCTGCCTTGAAACTGCGGTGCTCGTAGCTGAAGAGAGCTGATGAGACAGGTCTGATGCTGTGCTCTGTCTGTTTCTTTTCGCAGTAACCGCCAAATACGGGTCTTCATTCGTTGTTGTAACTTGGCAGATTCCTATAATGTAACGTCTACTTAAATTGCCCTCATATTTGAATCGTTACCAAAGCTTGGAGATGACAATATAGGCGATTTCAGATTCTTCGGATACTTTCAACTGGGTATTCCCACATTCCAAGTGGGCAATAATTCTACCATGCAACAAATCATTCAAATACGTCCTTTGTCTTATAACTATATGGTTGTTTCACTTAAACTCTTAGAAAGGGCTAGCGAACAATTTTATTTCTTTGCCTGCATTCCTTATACATCACTTTCTTACTCTTTCGACATTGTGACGCACTATTAGTGTCGTATAAGGGCTTCCAAAAATTGGCATATGATTTTTGAAGATCCCAGGTAGTGCAAACTTTTGCACAATATTGTATAATATTGTGAGACATTATATGATATTAAACAATATTCAACAGCATAAAACAATATTGCAAATATTGATCGATGTCATATAATATTGTGCAATATTTGTGGGCTATTAAGGATGCGTGTAGTCATTCTACCCAGGTAACACATCCTGTAGCATAATATTATACAATATTATGCGATATAATATATTAAACAATATTGCGAGTATAGATCAATATTGAACAATATTTGTGTGCTACTAGCGTATGGCTGATATATATATTTAAGAGTTCAAATTCTGATTGATTTTGAATTATCCTTAATTTATGAACTTTAGTGTAATTTCAAAATAGGATGTTCAACTAATTACTTGAACTAGTGCAAGAACTTTAAATTCTTTTCTAAATAAGCTCCTTGTTCCTTCTGTTTCAGATAATGATTCCGTAAGAGATTTAATTTAATTTATTACTTCAATTTTTAAGCGATATCTATGATTTATATTAATCATTTTACAATATATTTTATAAGCTTAGTATAAAAAAAATCAATAATTGGAATTGTTTTAAAGCAAATCCTATTACTAGGTCATGGCCCTTTCACATCCATAGAATGACTTGGAATTAAAGCTATTCAATTAAGCGAATTATATGCTATTCAAAGAGTATTAAATTTACAATTGGAATAAACAAGCTGTTATATGCGTTAAATGCATCTTTCCTGAAGCGATAAATCGATGAGTTAGACTATATACACCAGGTAATAGTCGTGCTCAATCAGTTTCTGAATATGCGCTAGAATTCGATTCAGGAAATGTAACATTCTACTGACATCTCTGTGTGATCAATCAGCGTACATTTCAGACATATAGGAATGTCTCTAATTGCAGTGCTCGAATTATGGGATCTTAACATTTGGATCAATGGCAAAGTTCATAGGCTGAACAAGTGAAAATAAAACTTTTAATCCACAGCATTGATTTTGAATAATTTCAATTTAATCTAAATAACTATAGTATATAAGATAACAAAATACTAATTTTTATTTATTGTCATTATATCGCAGAGTTGAAGTAATTATTATATGAAATCCATATTTTTAAAATAAAGTGGAAATATTTTTCGAAACACATATTAAATCTCAGTGAACAGCTAAACGAAACAAGAAACCACAGGAAAGTAAGAAACAATAATAAATTTATTAATACATTTTGTAATGTATTTTTAAATTTGTATACATACCTAATTTATTGAAATATAAATAATAAATTTTTAAATATTTGTTGTTGATGAATAATACATATCTTCTAGTAAACAATGCAGAGAGGATGGTGCATCACCACGGGATAGCCTAGTCGAGAGTGTTATAAGAAATCTATGTTTTCAAAATAAAGTGGAAACATTTTCGATACACATATTAAGACTCAGTAAAAAGCAAAACGAAACAAGAAACCAAAGAAAAGTAAGGCATTTATACAAAGAAACAATAATAAATTTATTAATACATTTTGTATGTATTTTTAAGTTTGTATACATAAGAAATATATCGTTTCCTTTTGATGTTTTGAAAACTTTAATACTGTTATCCATATTTAAAATCAGATCAAAATAATAGAGATAAAAAAGCAAGCACTTCAAAAAACTTATCTATAAAGAAAAACTTATAAATTTCCTAACTCTCTTAAAAAGAAATTATTAGTTTTACTATGAGAAAAAATGGTAAACATTTCATGAAAAAAGACCTCCCAAATCATCAATTACTATCCTATCAATACGACAAAATACATTATGTATACCCCTTTAGATGCATTCTAAGTTGTCCTGCCAAAAGTAATCCAGGCCGAATAAACCTACAATGTAATTGAAGACTATAACGAAATGACAGTATTTAATGAATGAGCACATTTGAAACTAATCACAAGTTTTACAATCTCAATAGAAATGTTGCAGAAATAGGATATTCCAAGTAAAAAAATGTTAGAAAGTTGAAACCTTCATCATTAATTCTTTCTATAATCTGTGTAAAGATTTAGAAAACATTGACTAAAAATTTATTTAAATTCATTATAGATTCTGATTTCAGTTCAAAAAGTTAAATAAGGAATTTTACTTGAAAATGTAAAATGTAATATTTTCTGCATTGTAAAGAATCTAAAATTTATTGCATGATAAATTTCTTTTATGCAATTATATTGTTGCTAATCACCGGGTTTGTATATATGAGTACATATATAGTTTGGGTGTATATATAGTGTTAAAATGTATGTATAGTGGGTGTATTATGTGAAGACACAATTAGTAGGCCTCAGCAGAAAACCGAAAAGATGTTTATTTTAAGCGAAGACACTAACACAAAGACGACTAATATGTACAGCCGAGAACATACATTACCACACTACAAGAGATAGTAACCACTAGTAGAAATCGACCACAGAACACAAAACGGCCAGACAGGATTCAGCAGGGGAGAGAAGACAATCGGAGATTCATTCTACAGTTCCTCCAAACAGTTGAAGCTCTCACTGTCTTTTCACTTTATATGTCGACTCACTACCACACGACAAGTTACTTCACAAACAACTCGACGTGGTTTCAGCAAAAAAGAATAAAACTCGACACACAGCTCAATTAAGCACTCGCTTCGCTCCCCAGCACTCTGGTTCTTCGTCGGACTATTAGGATACTGCTTCGTTATTCTCATGAGGATTCATTACGTTTCTTCAGTTCCAACTTCAATTCAGTTCTCACCGTTCAATTCAATTTAGCTTGAGTCTGCCGGCCCAGAATCAGGCCGAAAACCTACTAGGCTCCTAATGGAAGGATCATGAAAATTCTCAAAATTTCTATCCATCCACGACTATTCATTTTGTCGCCAAATGGTCGCCAAGATTCTCAGGTATCATTATCATGGCACCCGCTCAGCTCGCAATAGGACTAATGGTCAAACAGGCTTTCTTACGATAACAATATCCGTGCTGGAAAGCAAAATTATAGGCTTGTAACAATATTTATATTTTATTTAGTAGAATATTTGCAATGTTTTTTTTAATCTATTCATAATTTTGTAAGAGATTTTAAGAATAATTTTTATTTAAATTCAATTTATTATATTAAAATTTGAATATATCTTTTACATAATTAATAAATAACTGATAGAAATCTTCATATTTAATCAAGGGATTAATTAACAAATTTCTAGCACTTAATCTGATATAAGTCCCCAAAATGTATTGTTAAAGCTTTAAGAGCATAAGTGGCAAATCAATATCTAATGATCAGCTCACTCAAATTAACTAGAATAAACTTGTGGAGTACTTCCTTCAAAAAAAAGTTGCCTCTCTCCGCTATTATGTACGATCTCTTGTTGAAGTCGATATCCAGGTGTTAACTAAGCAAGCCGATACTCAACAATGTCCTCGTTGCCAGATACGGAGATTAAGGTTGCACACAAAACGCAATCTTTTTGAAGAGCTTTGCGAGAAGTATTAAACTCAGGAAAGTGAAGTTTAATCTGAAGAACACACTGTGAATGTTGTTGTTGAGTGATATATTAAAATAGATTAAACTTGGTTATCTTTCTCAAAAATCATTTATCTTAAGAAATAACAGTAGACTATTAAATACATTTTATCAGGATATATGAAATAAAGATTGTAAATGAATTTGTCAGAATAAAAGTTAAACTTAGAGCTGAGGATTCCTAGTTTATAATGAAGGTCTTTCTATATATATTTATGCATAAATATGTTGTATTTTTTAATATTTTGAATTGACTTATTTATTCAGTTTTGACCATATATTCTAGAATACATACATAAGGAAATATTTTTAAGCATAGACTTTGACAAAGGTCAATGACTAATTAGTTTTGTTACTAACTAACTAACTAATTAGTTACATGAACTTCTGTTTAATTTACAACACTTATTAACCATCCATAGAATCAAATCCATTGACTTTATATACCTTTGAAACAAAACTGTCTCCATTCTTGTATTCGGGATACTTCACTTTCTTTTTTGTCATGCAATTTATACACATAATAAAAAAATCTATCACAGTAGTTGAAAACTAAAACAATATACATAATACATATCCCTTGGTTTTCAATAAATGTAAAAAATCACAAGTTAAATATTTGATGGAATAATAAAAGCAGCTTGAATTTACGATCAACCTTTAGGAAATAAAATCAGATCAAAATATCTTTTTAAAACTAGTCAAAACTAGGAAAATATTTCTTTAATATTGCACTTAAAATCATTGAAAGGGAATTCTCTTCATATTTGAATAATATACTAATAATGTATTGATGCTATATTAATTTCAGCAGTTTTTTTAGAAAATGAGAAATTTCGATTTCTTTAATGATTAAAGTTTCGGAAATTCATCATATTTCTACTTTTAAAAATATTTTAATGAAGAAATATATTTCAAATAGATCACACATTCAATAGATAGAAATTTCACCCTTGTTTCATTATGCAAATACAGAAACAATTCTATATGCACATCCAAAGTTAAATTAACTGTGACTGTAAAGATTCCTGTTGAATTCCAGCGTAGTGCTGAGAAGAGTAAATGGAATTGAAGCATAAAAGAAAACAAATTGCATCAAAAATGATTGCAACTCAAAAGAAAAACAAGAGATAGAAAACAAAACATCCATTTGCAAGAGAGTGCAGAATTTAGTTATAATAATTTCCTCTTATATTATATGAAGTTTGAATATTTGAAGTTTTGATGAAAACTAATTTATTATTTGAAGATACTGAATATAACTAATATAAAAATAAAACTAAAAATATGTTTTTTCTTTTTTCTTTGCTTTAATAATTAGAAATATTCATAGAAATGTTTCAACAAAACTCAGAAACGCTGCTTTTTGAAAAAAAGCATAGTTATCAAAGACGTTTCTTATGAAGACATCAATGATAGAAAAACAAGAGAAAATTAAAAAGCCTTTAAAACTTTTATGATTAAATTGAAAAACTCTTTACCAAAATGAAAGATATACATTGACAATCGAAAAGAGAAGACTTTTATACTAATTGAAAAAGAAGGGAAGATAGTTAGAAAGGGAATGACGATAGACTTTCAAAATATGTTCTTATGTCTTTTTACTTTGTTCATGCCATTCTAAATCAGACTATACTTATCACACCAAACAATGCATACTATATTTTTTCCTTAAAAAACGATGACACTTTTAAGTTGTTATATAATTTCTTTATTTATTATATTTATATTAGTTACCTTTTCACCATCTATTATCACTTTAATGAGCATAATTACTGTTATAAAAACGTCATACCAGAAATGTACACGATATATTTTATCCTAAAAGACAAAAATGGCGACACTTTTAAGTTGTAAGCTGTTAGTTATTTTTGCAGTGATTAGTATATATTTTATTAGTGATACCATAAAACAAACACAGATAATTTTGAATGTACTTTTTTTAAATTTGTTATATTACCGATTGGTATATATATATAAATTTATTATATAATTTTTTTATTTATTATATTCAAATTAGTTACCTTTTCACTATCTATTACCACTTGCATGAGCTTAGTTATTGTTATAAAACATACTATGGAGATATTATAATAAATTTTAATTATCCAGAAAAATGAAAAAAAAATACATAAATTGAATAATTCAAACTTCATGAAATATAAAATAGTTATAGAATAGAACCATCTCTAATGAATTATGCAATCTTGAGCAGGAAGAAAAAACATCATTTATAATGCGTTCATGATGGGAATAACTAAGAGTATGCATATGTATACAAATTGTGCATTTCCCAAAAAACCATCCCCTCTCTGACATTTCCAAATCCATATTAAATGCTAAACATTTGATTTCTCAAGCATTTTTATTTCACCTTATTAAGTATTTAATTATGTTTTATTACTCATATTTTTTAACAAATTTTGTTTGCTAAGTACATAAATAAATTTATCTAAAGATAATTGATTGACAAATAATTAATATGATTTCGGTAAGATTTTGTCTTATTAAATGTTTTTGTAATTTCCAAGTTTTCCACTCATAGGGAATTTAATGTTGTGAATTCTATGTTTCCCGTTTCATCCAATTAAAAATTTATAGTAATTGTAAATCTTGCAAAAGCAAAAAATCAATGTCATTGTTTAGATTTCATTAAGATTAAAGATTTTCATAATTTCTTACGTTGTATTAAGGCTAAAGAACATCTGTCTGTCATTCAGTTCGCAATTAATTTAAAATTCTCTAGTAATGAATTGATCTTGATTCAATCACTTAATGAAGATTATTTTATCAATCATTCTTCATTGTCTTGAGTCTTTACACTCTATTTAAATATCTTTTTTCATTCTGTCTTCCAGACATTCTTTTTTGCCTTTTATAGCTGTCTTTCTGTAACTATTTTTCTTTTATTAGAATGGAAGTAGAAAACATTTCCTGAACTGATTATTCGATTACTTTAATACCAAAACTTCGAATTGATTTTGAATCCCCTTCTTCATATACTTTCCATGTACGACTAGTCTTCCAACATGAGGTTGGAAATGTGTTTTAAATATTTATAAAAAATCTTAATTTGGAAAATAAAATTTTCAAAATAATTTTATTTAAATATAATTTGTTTTTTTTATTTCTTAAATTTGATACTTTTAATAATAATTACAATAAATATTATTCAGGTATTTGTTTTGCATTATAGTAAAATATTATATATCAATCCAAGCCTAGTTTTTACTGTCAAAATAAGGGTGTTTATATTTTCCCCTGATATTCATTTGTGTATACATGCTGCGTAAGAGTAAATGCTTAATCATCTATTGTACCATATAAATATATGTGGCCTATTAAAGATGAATGTTTTATATTTGTGTGATTATCAACTCAATAAATAAAAATGCATTGAAAGAGCATGGATAATCCACAATTACAATTCACAACTAATTTTGTTGTTACTAATGGGACTTGCAATGTACAGGACTGTTGATGTATCAGGGGAATTAAGCGTCTCTTGTTTTTGAAGCAGCGCCAGTTAGGGCTAAGAGTAAGACTTTAGCTACACACACGTCACAACCCTTTTTATGCTGAGGACTTCATTCATGCATTTTCATTCATTCATCCAAAAATCGTAATTTAGATTTAGAACAGAGAACGATCATCTCTGACCCTGTACCACCCAGTGGTATTAATTACATCATAGAGAACTTAGTGACCACGACAGATTTAACGAGCTATAGCCACCACACTATCGGGGAATCTTTAGCCGGCGAGGTTTGAACTCGCAACCTAAAGAATATAAGTTCAACTATCTACCAACCATGCTATCCCAGTCAGCAACTAATGTTCATAAAGATTTTCAATCAATCTAAATTTGTTGTTCGAATATTTTTTATAGATAAATAATTTTATGAAATTGCATTTAAAAAGAAATTGACAGGAGTGTAAGCTAAATAAATATAATGAATGCTATATATAATTTGAATTCATGACCAATTCTTGAAATTTAGAAAAATAGATTTACAGAATTTATGCAAGTAAAGTAATAAAATATAATACTCATTTTGTTATAGTCCTAATTGTTTTATATAACAATATTTGTCTATATACACAATCACAAATGTAAGTTTTAAAGTGACAAAAATGATTTTATAAATGTATTTAGGGTTAGAAAATAATTAAAAGTCAAGTGCTTAGAACAATACGTTGGCCCAAACATAACTACATAGTAACAAAAATAAATATAAAACTAAAAGAATAATTTATATATATATATAGTGAGGTAATCATGTGGAATTAATTTATATACGAATCAATTCACATTTTTGTCGGAAGAAGTATTAGTGGAAGTGTGTGACACTAATTTAAAAAGTAAGGCATGAATAAAAACTAAAGAAAGGAACGTTGCATTTTATAAATTTATATTCAATGATTATGTTAATACAAGATTAAATTGTTAATTGTTTTAAGAAATTGTCGCAAGAAACATTAGTGACAGCGCATGTTGAATTTAAATAGTAGGAGATGCATAAAAACTAAAAAAAGAGAACGTTTCATGTTATAGATTATTATTAAATGATTAAGTTAATACATAAATTGCGGGTTATAACAGATAAATATGAAGATAAATATTTTAGAACCGATTAATATTTAAATAAGAAAAAACCTAATTTACAGTTGTAATTGAACTTTTACTAGAAACTTTACAATATGAAATATAAAAAGAAAAAATTAATTGAAAGAAAACAAATAGTAAACCAACCAGTAATGCTGTTCAAATGATGGGTTAGGTAGCTAAAGTAAAGCATGCATAATGAAATTACTTATGAGAACGGTATTATTTGAAAATAAACTGTTATCGAATAGGAATAAATTGAATTGACTCAAACATTAGTAAGGTGCGGCAAATAAAAGCAAATAAATAAATGTTTTTCTTATCAAATTAAAACAAGAATTAGTGTTTCTGTAAATCACATAACAATTTGAAAACAGTTGAGAGCCATCGGTTTCTACTTAGTTAAATAATTTCTATTTTCTAATAATAAGTTTATATCTCATTAGAAAACTTAGGGATTTCACAAATGAAATATAAAAATATAGTCCATCTCGAAATTTACATGTATGAAAACCAAATTCAAAATTCTTTTTAGAAAGTTCAATTTTCATTTACAAGCATTTAAAAAGGAAAGGAAGATACATTAGCTTCCAATCTTCTTAGTACGCAGAGAGCCAAGATTTTTCAGTTAAATGTACATAAAAATGAATGCTGAATTGCGCAAGAAATGAACAAATAATTGAAAAAAAA
>JAOUZG010035770.1:885080-902468 GCA_026289955.1 Argiope argentata
AAAATACAAGCTTGTAACACAAATAAAAAATACAAGCTTGTAACACATATTAAAAAACATTACATATTAAAAATACATGCTTGTAACACACATTAGAGACACACACTTGCAACACATATTAAATACACATGCTTGTAACACATATTAAAAAAAGCAACACATATAAAAACACACACATTTGCAACACATATTAAAGACACACGCTTGTAACACATATCAAAGATGACCGCTTGTAGCACATATTAAAAAAACACACTTGCAACATATATTAAAAACACACACTTGCAACACATATTAAACATACACTCTTGTAACACAAATTAAAGATGCACGCTTGCAACACTTATTAAAAAAACAATAAATACTAAGTACTCACATTTGTAACACATTTTAAAGACACACACTTGTAACACATTTTAAAAACAAACTCTTGTAACACATATTAAAGATACACGCTTGTAACACATATTAAAGATGCACGCTTGTAACACATATTAAAAACAAACACTTGTAACACATTAAAAAAAACAACACAAATTAAATACTCACACTTGTAACACATATTAAAGACACGCACTTGAAACACATATTAAAGACACACTTATAGCACATTAAAAAAAACAACACAAATTAAATACTCACACTTGTAACACATATTAAAGACACGCACTTGAAACACATATTAAAGACACACTTATAGCACATGAAAAAAACAACACAAATTAAATACTCACACTTGTAACACATATTAAAGACACGCACTCGAAACACATATTAAAGACACACTTATAGCACATAAAAAAAACAACACAAATTAAATACTCACACTTGTAACACATATTAAAGACACGCACTCTAAACACATATTAAAGACACACTTATAGCACATATTAAAGACACACTTATAGCACATATTAAAAACACACCCTTGTAATACATTTTAAAGACGCACACTTGAAACACATATTGAAGACAGCTTGTAACAAATATTAAAAAAGCAACATATATTTAAAAAGTAACACATATTAAAAAAGCAACACATATGAAAAAGCAACGTATATTTGAAAAAGCAACACATATTAAAAAAAAGCTACACATTAAATAAACAACACATATTAAAGTCTCACATTTGTAACAAATATTTAAGACAAAACTAGTAGAACATATTAAAAAAATAACACATATTAAAGACACATATTTGTAACACATATTAATAAAAAAATTTAAATATATAATTATTAATTAAGTGATAATTAGGACAGAACATAATTTTAAAACAATTTTAAAGTTTGGATAACTTAAATCTAAGGAAAGTGCTTAGAACATCGTGAATGCTTCAAAATTAAAAGTGAAATCCATGGATCTTCACCGAATGAAATACTTCAAGTATCGATCCAACAACAAAACCGCACAGACATTCTTCTCCCTCCACTGACGAAGGATCCATGTCATGCCAACTACTCGCTTAAGTGGATCTCAGTTTTTAATTAAGTAAACAGATACGAAGAGGCCGCTTGTAGTAGGAGAAAGTGATTAAGGCTACAGAAGATCGTCTCGCCAAGCTCAATCTTTTTAAGTACTCCCACAGACAAAGTATTAGTTTCAGTAAAGTGAAACACATTTCGAGAAAGAGCTATAAGACTTTTATTGATGGAGTCTGTTATTGGCGCATTACTTATTAAAAATATATAGGATTGGATTTGAAATTATTCAAAGTTATGACACAAATTTTCTCGATTTTAATTAATTTGGTATTAATAAACATTATTTCAATAACAAAACAACGTAATTTTTTATTGTATAAAAGAATAAACATATTTTACATGCTTTCTCTTGATTAATGATTAAGTGGGCATGTTAAAAGTTAATAAGAGTTATATGAGGAAATTACCTCAGTTAAAATGAATCAAAAAATTAAAACTTCACTTTATGTATTCGTAATTAAACATTTTATTCAAATAAAGCTGTTTTCATCAGTATTTGATATTTAAATTTGAATAACAAATATAAAGCTAATCGCTACCATTTGTAAATCAATGAAATATAAAATATTCATTATCATTTATATTTCCTAAAATAAAATTAAAAATGTCAGTACTTGTTAAATGAAGAAATGACCGTGTTTTCAACATTATGTTCACATATTATTAAAATAGGAATAAAATGTAATAAAAATAAAAAGTATCTAAAGACGCTACTTTTAAATAATAGTGATTAATTCCTTTTTGTGATCTTTCGAAAAGTTTATAAAAAAGTTTGGTAGTGTGATAAAAAAATTAATGTGATTTAGAGCAAAAAATATATTTTAGATCCTAAAAGATAATTTTTGAATATATATATATATATATATATATATATATATATAAGAAATAAACTCCCATAAATACAAGGTTAAATTTTATATAGTACTATTGTTCAGTAAATATGTTTGTTGAATGTTTTTCCTTACTTATTAAAAAAAATATAATACTCATTATTAAACTTGAGCTGAAATATATTTTTTTCAATTCAAATATATTTTTTTCGGAAAGAAATATCATTATTCACGCCTTTTTTGACATTGTTAAAGCTTTCAAAATCTTCCCAAATTAAAGGGCTGACCCTTAAAAAGAAGGTTAGAAGTGATTAGATAATTTTATCTTAAGAAGGCAAGATTTGGTTTCAAGTTATGCTGCCAAAAAAGATAACACGAATAAAAGCATGATAAACTAACAAAGAAAAAATTGCAAATAAATTACAAAACTATTAAATAAATTAATATCGAAATCTATTTTAGAAGATGAGCAATGAAAAATATTTTTTCGGTTTATTAAAGAAAGATAGGGATGAAAGTTACTGTTACTTTTCTATCTAGATATTTAGTACACATTTAATTTTTCGATTTAAAAGGTGAAAGTTAATAATTTTTAAATATTAAGATCTTGTTGAATCCCCTTTAAAACTAAAGATGAGGAAGGAAATAGATCACATAATTAAATATACTTATAAGGATTAATTAAAATCGTAATGTTACAGTTTTTGTTAAATGTAAAATAAAAAATTTAATTTTGAAAAATATGATTGAAAATTGAAGATTCATAAGAAAAGAAATTACTTAATTAAGCGTTTTTAATAACCTTGATTATAGCTGTATTGTTACGTCTTCCTTAAGTAATAAAAAAATCTAATTATCAAAAAATCATGATTTCACTAATCAAAATGATAAAGAATATATTCATTGCTTTGAATTTGAGAAATCATAGATAATTCATCAAGATTCCCCACTGATTAAATGTATAAAAAAATTATGAAAAATTAATCAAAAAAGTAAATGAGATAAATTTAAGCAAAGCTTACCAAATTAAATGAAGCATAAGTAAGAAGATTTACCCTTTTCATGCGAGTACAAATTAATTAATGCCCTTTAGATTTTAGAAAATTAATTTAATTCATGTTACGAGAAATTGATTGTAATTCTTAAAAATGAAACAGTAAAATGCAGATGACATTTCAAATTGCTTATAGATTTATATTTAATATTCAAAAATCCTATATCTACATCTACATCTATCTATCTATCTATCTCAGTAGTGTGTTACCTATCACTAAGCAGAAATTTCATCTTTTGCTTATGTAATATGTAAGGTTTGAGGCTTAATGTATTATTTGGCTCTTCGTGAAAACTTACTTTTTCATCTTTATTTACCTTTCAACATGTTTTATACATTTTAAATGGTAAAAAAACTAACTAAATTCTTGTAATTTTAATGATACAAATATGAGTGTTTCATGTTTAGAATTAAAGTGGAATTCCCAATTGTAATTATGTAAATTCACAATTACATATTATAAACTTTATGCACGAATAATAGTAAACAAAGCTTATCAAGAAATTAAAATAAATAATGAAAAAGTTGGTCGAAAAATGCATCATTTTAAAAATCAAACATAATTTACAAAAACTAATTTAAATTTTACAAGTAAACTTTTATCCTAGAATTATATGTAAAATTACAAATTCTAAAGTAACTAAACAATTTTATACTAATTCTTGTGTTTCACATTTTTAGGTAATTATAAATGTTAGAAGAAATGATTATGTATTTTAATTATCAAACATTTACCTTTATATTCTATCATTATTTTTTCTCCATTTCTTTTAGTTTACTGGATTTTTTTAAACCTTGATTTCAAGTTTATTTGTAACTGAAAAAAAATCATGTTCGATGGAATTGCAATTATTGGATTTTATTTTTTGCTGATTAAATTAGGTTACGTTCGTATTACTTTTTCCCCAATTTAATAAACCTTCGTCTCAAAATAATGAGGAAACTTTATCGCTTTCCTATAATAAGAGTAAGTTCTAGTGCTTCTTTTTAGCTCATTCACTTTATTATATTTTTTTATAATTTATGCTGTCTTTAGTATTTCTTTTCTAATGTTTTTCAGTATACAAATGACATTTCTTTTATTAAAGTTAAATTTTTAGAAAAATCTGAAAATAACATATTAAATTTAATTATTCCTTTGTTTTTCGCTTTCGATTAAATCTAAATGAGTCAATAAGAGAAAAATATGTATGTGAAAAAAATATTCTGTATACTTTCTATAACCAAATTTGAAAATTTGAAATTAGTGATTTTTGCAAAAGCAAAATATTTGAAATCTACAATCATCTCTTAAGATTTATCCTTCGGAACACCATCCGTATTAGTTCCTTCAACCTTAAAGACTCTGAAACGCTCGTTCATGAAAAGTACGATAGGCATTCGCATATCCTAGTATTCTCTATTGTATAAAGCCTATTAGCTTGCAATATTCGGGCTCTTTACTGACCAATGATTTATTTCCTTGTGCGTTAAAGATTCTCCCTCGCTTAATACAGTTGATTATATACCAGATATTCCAAGAATGACTAAAAATTTCAAAGGACTAAAAAAAAATAGGGATTGTGGTAGAAATTCATGATTTGTTTCAATCGCTTGGAAAATGTGGGGATTTTATCCAACAGAATTAAAAAAAAATATTGCCATCGAAAGGTGGCATGTCCAAATAGGAAAACCTACATTTTAAAATTAGTTAATTAAATTTTTAAATTTTTAAATTGAAACAAATCTTACATTTTCATTCTGATATAGGTAAGAAAATGTAGCAAGAATTGTTTTTAAAAAAATTTAAAAGAATGATTTTTTCTTGTAATTCAAAAATTTGCAGCATCAACATGGTATAACCTTATTGAAAAATTCCAGTCATCATCGCAGACATGTCATTTCAAATTGTCTTACATGCGATTCAGTTGTACAGATTCGTTTTGGGAATTTTTAGTGGAAATGGCAGTATATCATGTTTTTCAATTACCTCCAAAGAAATGAGTCTCATAATCTCAACTTTGATGAATTAGACGCCAATGTCACTTTATATATATAAATCATAGAACAAAGCAATTACGTGATCATTGAAGTGTTCGTTCAAGATTTTAAATATTGCAAGTATCAAAAGTGGACTATCACCGTCTTGCGTGATCTACATAACGTTTTGACGTCCTCTATAGCAGTATGAATTGTCACAAACCATTGTGGTATCTCATTATCTGTTGTTCTAGAAAAAAAAGTTCAATTATTACGAAGTTGAGATAAACGGTTTCCGGCCTGATTTAGAGGTGACACTCCCAGAATTACTTTGACTAATTCACTTTAATGTACAATGTTTTTATTACGCCTTATATAGTTTAAATTACTTGTGTTTGACCGTTTTTAATCAGTGCTGTTTTAATGTGGATTTTAAGTTTTTAATTCCGTTTAGAGGAAAATAAAGGGCGAACTGGGATAAAACACTTTTTATTAAAGACGTATATCCAATGGATATTAAAACTGAGCTAAATACCCCATTAGGTGAATCTTATTCTTCGTTTATAACAGTTAAAACAGGAGTTGCAGATTTTTAGCCTGATAATACAGACATTCTATGTCTTGAAGACTAAAATTAGGGAATGGATAGGAAATCGTTTGAAAGGTTCACTAAAATATAATTAATGATTGTAGACTGAAATTTTTAGAGGTTGTTGATTACGTTGGTATATCGAAGGAAATGATCGTCTCATATATTTAATCGATATTTTGGATAATAGAAAGTTACATTCAAGATGGGTGCCACATGACCACATCGGGCCAATGTTTGAGACTATACAATTCAAACCAAACTGATTTATTGCGATGCTTCATCTTTGTGGATGAGAAAAGTTTTAATTTGTATATAACAGAGACCAAACAGCAAACAAAACAGTGGGCAGCAAAGGATGTATCAGCACCAAAAGAAAGCAAAAAGTACGTCATGGGGTTGGAAGATTGTAGGAATAGTTTTTGGGATACTAAAGGAATTTTATTGTTGCATTATCTGGATAAAAGCTGCTGAATATTCAAATATTTTGGATAAATTTGGATTTCATAAGCACAGAAAGAAGGCAAGTTTGGTTAAAATGAAAGACCTATTTTACTAATGCAATTCTTCCGGCCACTAAGCTTCGTTGTATTGAACAAATTTCATGAATAATTGTTCATCCGGAACTCTATTCCCTAGTTATTGTCTCTTCGGATACAACTTTTATTCCCAAAATGAAAAATTTCTAGCTAGAAAATAGGTCTTTCATTTTAATTCCTGTTTTCATAACGAAGTCATTTCAAGGGACGACTGCCTACTTTCAAGCCTTAGAAGCTCTTATAAATTGGGTGTGGTGATTGATATATAAGCCAATTAATATCCTTCGAGCTGAAGGGTCCCTTTTGCATGATCGGTATGATACTCGGCTATTAACCATAAGATTGGGAGTCCGAGCCTAGCGGTATGCGCAAATCATTTAAAATGGTAACCCGGCGACCGACCTTGGATAAAACGCAAACTTCGCACGTAGTTTCGTTCAACTGTCGTGGCGCCCTCTATCGGGGATTCAACGACCTAGAAGCGCATTAAATACGACAGTTATTAACCTCACAACCAACACTTCACATTAGTATCGTTCGTCAACCTCCCTGGGAGGATACTCTGTGGTGATTGATATATAAGTCAATATCCTTCGAGCTCAAGGGCCCATTTTGCTTGATCGGTATGATACTCGGCTACTAACCTGACTGATCGGTATGATATTACTACTACTCGGAGTTCTACTCGCTATCCGCAAATCACCTAAAAAGGCATTCAAGAATTGCTGCACAGCTGGTGTAAGCTTATACCTCTACAAAGTAATATAATGACATGATCTCGTCCGATCAAATAAGATGGTAGTGTTTAAAGACGGTTTCTTTATTTACAGTTTTATATACACAAAAACAGCTCGTTATCATCTAGATTAATATGATTGAAAATATTTACATCAACGTTGACAGTTATCCGTGAATAGTTCCTCTATTAATTTAGGAGGAAAACCTAACAAGAAATCTTACAGGCTGTCAGCGCATCAGGCTATTCAGGGATAGTTCAAGCGTTCCACAGATCCTCATTGGATGGATCTTAACTCAGAAGCCCAAATCATTCGAAGCTTCTCCCATCTCCATCAAACCGACAATTATCCGAAGAGTTAGAAAACTCCTGGAGTCTCTCTTGAACTTTCCAGCCGATCTTTCACCAAAAATCTCACATTTTATCTTCTGTAAAAACTGTGCTTTTTATTTTCACGTCGATGCACTTTAGTTCCTGGTAAAAGAACAGTTATTAAAAAAACCAATGGTTGCCAGTTAATTGTTGGAATCGTTTGTTAAAAATCCACCCACGTTGCTAACCCTACATAATAAAGAAAGTTTTATATCCGAAGGGTTTTGCCCTCTTCTTCCTTTAAGATATGAATTATTTCCTTTCAAAGACGAAAGATGCACTTTGGGATCTTTATTTGCAGGTCCAAATGATCGCTTTAGGGAAGAAAATATTCCATCTGACAGTCTGGTGCACTTACAAAATGAACTATTAGACAGTTCTAATCGCAACTGTCCGGAAATTCCCATTACCTTGTGTGGAAATTAAGGGAAGTTACAACGATCGAACAGGTGTATCAGAACAAAGGAGATTAATATTTGCATTGAAAAGCAAAGCAATTATTAAGCAGATTTATTTTATTTTTCTATCTACCCAAATATTTTGATGGAAACCGAGGTCCAAACCCCTGTTTCAAGCTCCAAATTTCTCAAGGGTCTAAGGGTTAGCGCGATTCAAAATACGTCTCAAATCTAAGATTCAGACCAGTAGTTATATAAGATTATCTTAATTTGATATCACTTGAATACAGTAGAGAATCGGTCATTTATTAAAAAAGTAAATGGGAATGAGTGAAAACTTACGCGGCCTCTAACAACGGCTAGAATCCTATACCTCAAAAATGGTAAGAATCCGTTTTGATCAAGATTTTTTCAACTAAAGATCCGTTTCTTGAAACTGCATTTCAAAATTATCAGCCTTGTTTGAAAATGAGAGTCAATGTACATAAGTTACGTATTTCATAATCTATAAAAGAAAAAAAAAAGATTTGCAGAAATTTGCTAACTTTTTTAAACAATTGTTATTCATATAATCTAAAATTCAAAATATAATTTTTAATGTTTTATTTTAATTCAATATACTTGATGTCACAGATTTTTATTTATAAAGCTTTTCCTATATTATATGTATAAAATTAAATATTTTCATTGAAGCTACATTCAATAATTTTCTCATATATAAATGATATATAATTTGTTTCTCATGTTTTTTAAAAATATATTCATGTCATACATTATTTGTATAAATTTATGTTTACAGCTTTATATTTTAAGGATTTATGTGCTATTTTCGGAAATTTAATTTAAAATTTGATGGAAATTAAATTAGCCATTAGTGAAATAATTTCTTGGGAGGAATATTAAAGTGTTCCTAGATAATTATTCAAATTTCTAAGTATAATTTAACTTCAACTAATTCTAATTTCAGTTTATTGCAAGGCATTTTCTTCTAACTTTCCTTTTAAATACTTAACCCAATTAAGAACTTAAATTTGAAATATTTTTGAATTATATATTATATATTATTTTTTAAAAAAATTAGGTGTGTCTAATTAATTAAGTGAAGCGAAATAAGTAGTAGGAATTAGATATTGTGATTAGTGATAGTATTAATTTGTCTTAAATAGTTTAAACATTGGTGAATTAGTTCAAATTCTGTTTTTAATGCACATAATCAGAAACAAAAATTCTGAGTTTGCTCAATGAAATGGAAATTTTAGAAAAGTGTTTTATGAATTCATGGAAATGAAATAATGAGTATATACAGTTACATAAACCGTTAGTTAACAGTTAAATAATAAGTAACAACGTTTCATACAGGTAATAATACACAGACGATGCTTACATTAAAAAGCATTAACAGTATCTTCGGTATAGAGTATACAAGTAAAAAATCGATTTTAACTACTCTCAATAACAGAACGTAGTGAGAAAATTCACCGGAGATCAATGCTCCAAACAAAGATTTTCCTTGACTACTCGCTTCAGCTCAACTTAGTATATTTCAGGTCTGTCTCTTGAATTTTCATAGTTTTCGTGAAAGAGTGCAAGCCTTCTAAAACGATATCACTGCTTCTGTTTTAATTGAGATATTGGCGATTTTTTCATTATTTTTTTCTTTATTTGTCAATTTGAAACATTGAATATTCGTTCAGCATCCGTTAGACTTCTTTCTAAAGCTGCTAAGTTTATAGATATTCCTTACCATGAGAGTAAGTGCGCATAGAATAATACTAAAACTTTCGTTAAAATATTCAATTTTCGAACTGATATTTCATTTCATTTTCCTAAAGAAACTTGCTATTACCGTAAAAATAAACCAAGATGCTTCTTAAAGACACGAAATATTAGTGAATACGGAAATAATGCTCATTAATTTTTTTTTCAAAATTAAATATATCAAAATACCCAAGATAAGGTTGATACTTATGAATTATATCAATGATATACTGATCATTTGTTTATATTGTTGTTCATTAGAACCATCATATGTTTGTGCCGACAAAAATACATAAGCTCTAGGAAAAAGAACATCTCAAACTTCATCAAGATTTGTCAAGTTTTATTATCATTCTAATTGTAGATTTTATTTTGTATATGTTACCATTAAAGTATGAAATCCGTTATTTTATAGAATAACTAGTTATTCCAGGAATAACTGATCACGTCCGTTAAAGTGTAAAACTGTCTTGTATTTCATAGTTAAACTAGTTATTTCATAGATTAATGATCTGCAGCACATTAAAGCGTAAAATAATCTATATCATATATCTCGCAAGACAAATACTTTTACCTTTCACCCTACTACATTTATGAACTATTCCAGGCCATAGGGAGAGAACTTGTTTAAAATTCAAATGTTCAAAGAAAAAGAGAAAAGACTAAAAGTGTTTAGAAATTCAAGTTAAAAAGATGAAATTAATGTCGGATAAATCTCATTCTGAAGCCTCTGTGGGGTTTACCGTCCGTATCCCAATGCCTGAAGTTGACAGAAAAAAAGGTGATGCCAAAACTATTTTAGTTATCATTATAAAAATAACCGAAGAAGGATTTTTCCAATTGGGCATAGGAAACGGTCGCCTAAAGCAATTGTATTCCCGATCCCAGTTCAGTGTCTGCGAACAAAAATTAATTAAAATCGAAGAAGTACCGGGTGTAGAAATATCGCTCCGGTCGGTTGCTACAGCTCAAAATTTATGTACTGGTCAGGGATTTAAAAAAAGTTCGTGTAAAACCCGGTTTGTCAACAAAAAATGCTTTTGTTTTAGAAATAATGTTCTTTGTAATTCCAAGTGTCGTTTTAGTAATCCTTGTTGTAACGAAAGATTTTTTGGTTCATTTCCATAAATACCATTTATAAACTGCATAAAAAAATAAATTGCTTCTTTATCATTTTAATTATCTATCATTAGTTTATTTATAGAATACCTAGTTATTTCATTTTAGATAGTTTATTTTACACTGGAACTGTCTCTCATTAGTTAACTTATAGAATACCTAGTTATTTCATAGAATAACTAGTTAAAGTCAAATGAATTATATATTAAACACTTTAACGAACAAGATAAGTTATTTCATGGAATAGTTAGGTATTCTATAAAATAACTGCATTATATACTTTAACGGCAACATATACAAGAATTTTAAATATCTTGGCACTTATGCATATATCTATTTCATTCCTTCTGTCTCAAAGAATGTTTGTGTTATTTTTCCGAGTCAGGGTAGTTGGAACATGGAGATTAATAAAAACCTCGATTTAAAATTTTCTCATGTGTACATTATTTTAGCTTTATTTAATATATAAAGAAAGAGTTTCTGTTTAGATATTTTTTCAAGTATATCTTTGAAATTACCTTTAAAAAGTTATTATGAGATGTATTTTTCAACAATATATTAATTAAGCTTGTAATCAGTTTCAAAGCAAGCTATTACATCTAAATCTAATTTCCTACTCATGAATGACCCCTCCAATAAAAATAAATCTAATTTCAAAATCAAATTCAAACACACGGATGAAGGCAATTAAGATTTTATTCGAAAAGCATTTATTCTGATTTCTCTATTTTACTTTCGAAGAAAAGAAAACAATTTAATTTATATTACTCATTAAGACATTTGTTCATCAGGTTTTTATACCGAATCGGCTTCTAGAAAGCTTAAAAAAATATTATTTAGTTCATTGGGAAATAATTCTAAATGGGTTTCTCAGAAGAAAAGAGAAAATAAATGCTCCTTAGAGAAAATAACTTCATATTCTAATTTTCTATACAGCCAATAATGAAGCTAGATCAAAAAATATCTTCATTACTAGTTTAAATGGAGTAGAAAAGTTTAATCGTCTATCTGATTCTATAAATAAAACAGGAGAAAGTAATATCACAAAATATTCTCTTTAAACTCTACAATATTTATATTATTCCATCAAATAAAATGATAGATCTTAGAGAAAGCCACAGATACCTAGAGTGATCAGATTTTTATGTATAGACCCTTATGAATGAAAATCATGTGTTTCTTAATACGTGAAGGCAGCCAGTACTTCAGTGTGTTGCTGTTCTTTCTTAGGGTTCCTGACATTGACGAGCTCGCTGAGATAGTCAGCAATTTAAGCATATTCTGCATTTCTTGTTTTCTAGTAGCGCCAACTAGGGCCAAGAGTATGACTTTGCTACTCACTCATCAAATTCGCTTGCACAGCCTCTTCTTACGGGGGGGGGACAGTCCCACATCCCACAGATAAAACACAGAACAACCACCATGCGAGAACCGAGACTCGAACTCGGGACGTCCAGATCAAGGGGAAGACACGCTACCCGTATACCAGGATGCCGGCAATTGTAATTAGTGTTATTATTATTCTTTGAACGAAGACAAAGCGTTTTCCAACGTGAGAACCCCAATAACTATCAAAATGTTAACATTTTTCTTATGAACTGACAATAAAAGTTATCAATAAGCATTTAATATACAAAGGCAAATCAAAATGTCTTTGCATCTGTTTTTTAAAGCCAAAATACGGCTGTGAAAAGCGAACATATACATTCCCAACAGTGAACGTTCTTTGAAACGTACCAGCCGTATCTGTCTTTTGCTCCGACGAGCGGCGCTGCTGTCAGTCAATTAAGGTAGCTGTTGTTTTTCAGACCTTTACAGCTTGTGAGAAGTGAATTGTTATTAACTTTCTCTGATGGAAGGGACAAACATCTGCGGTCCCTTGTTGTCACAGGTTCACCTGAAACAAAAAAAGTCCATTCAGTTCTATCTGTTGGGAAAGTGATGTTAAAGATCTTCTGGGATCGCCTTGGACCATTCCTGCTGGATTTCATGCCACGAGGTGCAAACTTTAATGCCAACAGTTGTTGTTCCACACTGACTCGTCTTCGGGATGCCATCAGAAAGAAAACCAGAGGAATTCGCAATGGGGACAACGGGGTCATCCTCCATGACAATACAAGTCCATATGTGGCACTCCAGATCGTCGCTAAGCTCCAGTCATTTCATTGGGAGAATCTGGAACACCCACCTTACAGTGCAGATCTTGCCTCTAGCGATTTTCACGTTTTAGGTACACTGAAGAAGTTTCTGGCAAGATAGAGATTCACATGTGACGAAGAAGTCAAGAATGATGGTGGTTCCAAATTCAGCTGGAAGAATTCTACCACAGGAGTATCTCTAATTTAGTACTGCGATGGGACAAATGTCTGAACCGGTGTGGTGGCTATGTGGAGAAATAATGTAAGGTACGCAGCACACTAAGTTTATTTGTAAATACCTGTATGTACCTGTTTTTAGAGAATAAAAAATAGGCGCAAAGACTTTTTGATTTGCCTTCGTATTTACTCGTTTGCCTGGAATACATTGTATACTAAAACAGAGTTTCAGCTTTGGTTTTGATTAGTTCAGCGTTATATTTAAAATTGAATAGTATTTTCTCCCCATCCTTGGAACATCCGTGCTTCTTAGAATTTCCTAAATAATTATTTTTTCTCCTTACACTTATTTAATAAACTGATGCAAAGTGAGTTGGAAAACTAACTAATGCAATAAAAGTACTATCTGCATGCTAAGTCGAAGTAGAAGTTGAAACGAAAGATCTTATTACCCAATTATTTCAAGAGCAGAAGTTATTTTCTTAAATTATCAACATTAAATACCACGATATCATAACACAATTAATTGATAATTATCTTTAAATATTTATGTTTAAAGAAAATTATTCTGCATCAGAACAATCGAAAGTAGTATTCAATTCCTTCATAATTATATTCAAAAAATAAGATTATGAGAAAGAGGAAAACTCATTATTCTTAAAATCATATGAACATGAAAATTAAATTCAGTTCCTTCAAATACAAAGGAATGAAATTGGATCGAATAACTCAAAATACTATTGATTCAGATACCGTAGGACAATAATTAAATTTGAAGTACATCCAATTACAAATCAAAACCGTAGTAAGGAATAATTTAATTGGATATTAAATCTTAGAATCAAATCGTGAAGCAAAAAAAAATTGAATAATTCGTTAAAATATTAAAATAAAGACATTTATTTAGAATTTAGTTAAAATAAAGAGAAATTTTATATAAGTTTTAAAATATAGTTACTATTCTCTGAAATATTTTTTGAAACCATTTAAATTCCACGATTAATTTAATTCCTTTACACTATCTTTAAATAAATAATCTATTAATACAAATAATCTTTGAACAAATTCTAAAATTTTTGATTACTTATTAAGGAAAATTTTTTTTAATTCAATTTATTTTCATGTTCTATTTTTTAAAAATAATTTAATACATTGGTATTTATGTCTTAATGATCATCAAGAAAATATATAAAAAAAATAGTTCTTCTTATAAGTAATAAAAATTGGCTTACTAAAAAAAAGCAAATAAATAAGAATGAAAAAAAATATTTTATTCTTTACTAAAATTCCTTAATAAAAATGTTGCACACCAGTGTGAAAAGATAAAATGCATGAAAAGTCGAAAGTAATATAAGGACATTAAATTACACTGAATGACCTAAATTGTGAAGTTTCATAAATATTCAGTAAAAATTATATGCATTATAAATAAGAGTAAAATTTGATTTAATTTTGATTATTTTTAATTGTAAGATAACTTTCTTCTTAGACATAATTTTGATGTTATAAATATTTAAAAATTTCAACTAAAGACTTGTACAAAGCAGAATTTTTAATTATAAAGATAAATAATCCACTGGGGGTACTTTGTTATTGCGACATGGTATTTGGTAGCCTGGTGGGTACATCTATGGTAGGATTTTCTTCCTAAGAGAAGGACTATACCATTGCCTGTGTACCTTTAGGACTCAACCACAGTTCTTACCATTATTGTTGCTTCCCTATCCTGTTATTCAGATTTTTTTTGTGGGCCTCAGGGTGTATAGTGGCAGCCGAATCAACTTTAAAAAGATAAATAACGTGGAAGACCGAGAAAAATTTACCATTTTTGGATAAAATTTAGAAGCTGTATTTTCAATATTTTTCTCCTATTATGAGAAAAACCTTATGACAAAACAAAGCAAAAATAAATAATAATTATGAAAATATCAATGATAAATTTTTATTTACAGCCTCACATTATTTTGAGAAGTTTTAGATAAGTTTCAAACATTTTTGTTTGTCGAAAAAGTTTTTCAATACTAACTAAAAAATAGATTTTATAAAAAACACGTAAGAGCTTTAAATGTTCCTTAATTGATGAAAGGCAAGATGGACAATTCCATGGCGGATTTAATAAAGAAAAAATGATGAAATCCCGGAAATCGAGAATTTAAATCTGCTAAAAATCTTTGCAGCTTTCTAGTTTCTGCATTGAAAGAGACATCCAAGAAAAATGATTTTTAAAAATGCCTTATTAGTATGAAAATAATAAGGAATTAAAAGATGATAAAAAGACTCGCTAATCCTTTCTGCCGTCAGGAGATTCTTTTCAGGAATGCGTCTAGACAGAAAAAAAAATAATAACTCTCAGAAGAAGCAACCTGCCAAAGGAAATTAATGTCCCCTCTCATTTATACTTCTAAGAGAGCTAAGCCTTGAAAAGGTGCTTTCATCACATGCTTCAACTTCGATTAGAAAAGAAAACACGGTGCTTCTCCTCCAGACTTTCCACCAGACTGACAGGCAGATCCAATATCAGAAAAGCTCCTGTCCTGTCAACAGGAGGGGAAGGATTTTTAATTATCGCATGTCCCAGCAGTGATATTTAAGCCTCGATTTCTGGCTATAAATGACGATGGGTCGAATAACTCTGGATAGTAAAAGACTCTAAATCTTCTTCTAAGTCATCCTGTCTTTTTGAATTTGTTATAAATCAATCATCAATCTTTTACTTACCATTGTTGTATTAGGAGCTGGAGTTTTGAGATTCATTTAGTGTTTGATGGGATTTTGACTCGTTTAATTTTTATTATTAGTCAGGATTTTTGTTGCCTTTGAGCTGGAAATGTAATTTCTAACCTGAGTAAATTGTTATTTATTTCGTATAATTTACTCCTATTTATTTTAACCTTTAAAAAAAAGAAACGTGATGCTTACTTTTAGTTATTAATTAATTATCATGCCAAAATGCCTGTACATTATGTTTGAGTGTTCTTTAATTCTTTCATATACGTATGTTTATGCATTTGCATACTGGAAAAAAATTAGTAATTACTTTGAATGGAAGATTATAAGAAGATAATCAAATCCGGAATCTAATAACGGATTAATAACTTAATTTTTAATATTTTATGATAACATTTTACTGAACAGCATTTTGGACCTCAAACAACAATACTTTTTAAAAATAAATAATACTTTTTTTGGAAAAACCCAATAAAATCAGGCTAATATTTTTTAAATACCACTATTTTATTGTTTTTTCTTAATGTATTAGAAAAAACACGTATTTTGGAAGCGGTTATAGTTAATAATAGATATCTTTTAAATCGGGAAAAATATTTTATAACTTATTAAATAATTTTTTTACGACAGTAAATTTTAAAAGGTTTCTTCCCTTTTCATGATTTTACTGCGCATTGGAAATTAATTAATGATACGCAAATGATTTTAGGAAATCAATGATAAAATAATTCCGTAAATACTGCTGGTAATGAGTTTCTAATCAAACTCATTTAAATTGCACAATTTGGTGGACAGAAAAACAGTCACCCGTGTTCTGACTACTTTTAGAAATAATTCATAGTTATGTTGATGCAAAAGTAATTTGGATTTTTCTAATTTTGTTGAAATGCTCTCTCGCTCTCTGTCTTTTTATTATCTGTTTACAAGTCAACATTTGGTAAAAAGAAATCTAAATGCAGGATATGTGCATAAATGGAAAGCAAATTTTAGGAGCCAAGAAATTATGCGAGAAAAAATTACTAGATTTTGATTTTTTTATGTAATTTCAACTGGCAGACAGAGAAATGGAATGAAACTTTGCAAAAAAATAAATTTATCAGAAATAACCCGGATTAATTATGAGAGACTCCAGAAGGTTTTGCATAGGAAAAGTTATAAAATTTCCCTGGTAGAGCCTTTTTTTATCGCGAAATTATTATTTGTATGCATCATATTAATTGCATTTTAATGAACTTTAGAATCTATATTTTAGTCTTTTCTAAGCATTTAAAACTGTTAATGTTAAAGATTTAGAATACTCTATAAAGTAAATTTGATGATTTCATTATCTTTAATGTGAATCTATTATAGATTATTACAACAAGATTCTTTCTCATTATTAATTATTGAAATGATATGATACTAAAATCATTTGTGATTTTGCTAAAAGCATATATATATATATATATATATATAAGTATATTGTTGTAATAATCTATAATAGATTCACATTAAAGATAATGAAATCA
>JAOUZG010035770.1:923174-944830 GCA_026289955.1 Argiope argentata
CACACACACACACACACACACACACACACACACACACACACACACACACATTCATATTCAGCTCATATAGAAAACGATTTTTGTTGTGCATGAAACTATGAAACTACAGGGTTAGCAAGAAATATGATCTATTTCATTTTATGCAAATAATGTCTACTTTTTGCCTTATTTTTTTCTGTTATCTGTTTTCTGACATCAAAGGAAACTAAGAATTATAAATATATGTACTTTTATATAATTTTGTTTAGGAATTAGAATGTTTCTTTTAGAAAAGGCTACTATAATCTAAACAATATAATTAGATCAAATAACAATTTTTAATTCAACTTACATTGCATTAAGTATTAATTATTGAGTTTTCTGCAGATTACATTTTTAAAACCAGCAGGCACTGAACAGTTACTGAGTATTTCTAAAGCTTTCAAAAATATCCAAACGTATTTTTATAAGACGAGAAGACTTTTTAAATTTCAGAAACTTCAGAAACTAAATTCAGAAGTAATTTTCAACGCCTTAATGAGTCATCAGAGACTGTTTCTCCTTAATTCAAATTTAAATCCATCTTAGTTTAGGAGAAAGAAAATAAACTAAAAATAACAATTAGAATTTTAACTGCAAGACATTTGCAGTTAATGTGCCATCAAACTCTAAGTAAAAGGAAAAATCAATTTAATTATCTTCCTTTTTCTTAATACATTTGTTTTTAACGGAATAAGCTTTAAAGAAGTTTCGTATAGAATTCGTTTATTGCAATTAGAGTCTAATCCAATATTTTATCGAAAAAGCTCAAAACACATTAGTTCTTAAGGCTAGCAGATGGAATCTAATTTCCTTAACTGTCACTGAAGTAGTAGGATAGAACGAAAGAAAGAAATTTGTAATATCCGTTAAAGCCGTGAATTCCTAGGTATGTTTATCTGACCGATTCGTTCTGCAATTAAAAAAAGAAAAAAAAAAGAAATGTTAGACTAGGGTGAATTGCATTTTCAATCTCACGATAAATTTTCATGTCTGGTAATGACACTAGATTGACATATTTTAATTACTGGAAGATAAGGAGAAGAATATTTAAACTCTTAAGAAGCTTAGACATAATACTTTGACATTTTCTTTATAAATTCTGGATTAGTAGAGCTCATCTTCAGACACGATGTCTAACATTTGGAATTTCAAATGAATCCATCAATTTAATTTTGTAGTGAATCTCAAAAAAATTTGTGTGGAAACAATTGTTTCTTTAAATATTGCTCTTAGATATAAACTTTCCAATAACTAAGTTTAATTAACTATGACGGATAATTAAAAGAAAACATTTTGGTTTCAGAGGATGTTACAATTCAAGATCTTCGAAAAAAGAATTTTTTATAGTCTCCACAGTATTATAAGGTATTTTTTCTTTTGCATTCTTCTACGATAGACAAAGATTTCTTCTAAAATGGACTTTTTTCTACTATAGACAACGTTCAAATTTCTTTTGAATAACTTTAAAAATAACAACGTAGAATCATAAAATACTATTATAGAGCAAATCCACTAATTTGGGTAAAAATTGAACTTTTCGTTAAAAAACGGGATATAACCGTATCGAAACATTTGCATGTAGTTTATATTCCGAAACCAATTTAATTGAAAATATGTGAATTGGCTTACGATACCACATAAATATAGATTCAATTTTTTAAATCGAAATTCTTAAAACTTTCTTGATGGGAAAGGATTTTTTCAAACATAGAAACAATTTATTTTCTACCGAATAGATCCAGAAGAATTTCTGGTACTTACGTATTATACCGTCTAACTTTATTGCCAAATATGAAGTCGTCGCCAATGAGTTGCTAAACCACCAATTATGGCAATCCGGCAATGGTGTAATGTCGTTGATCTTTTTCTCCAAATTTAAATCCGTCGCCAATGAGTTACTAAACCGTTGGTGATCGTTGGCGAAGAAGGTATTATAAGTAAGAACCGAATTTCCTAACTACCTACATTGGAGAACGTTCTATTGATGGGAAAGACTGCAATGAAAGTTCAAGTACCTTCTAGAATTCCAAAAATATCAGATAAGGAACGAAATATAAAATCCTCCAGCGGAATGGATTTTTTTGCGCTTTAAAGTAGGAATAAAGGATAGTCTAGCAAAGTCTACTGACATTTCATTGGAGAATTCCTTGTAAAGATCTCCGTTTTTTGTTTCTTAGTAAAAGCACACTAAAATATCAAAGAATTGTTATTCATTTTATTAAATGAATTGCTGCTGATATTGATAATGTATTTTTAAAAGAACTTGGTTGTATTTTTATTGAAAATTGAGTTGGTTATAAGAGAACACAAATATTATATACATCACGGGCATCATGAGGAAGAGAAATTAGTATGTTTTTGCCAGTTTCTTTAAGTTAAGTATTTAAAAAGCAACGGGACTTTTTTTGTCATGCCGCGAGGGCTTTTTACTTTTTCTAACTCATTAATGATAATTCGGGATGAAAAAGTTTCCAGGATAGCTTGATTTGAAGGGAGTGGCTTTTGCATCCTCTAGGCTGCGCGTCCAAACCCACCAGAATAAAATTCCCCGTATGTGTGGTGGCTGAAGCACATTAAATCTATCATTGCCACAAAGTCCTCCATGTTGAGAGTAATACCACTGGGGAATACTAGTTCATAGGAGATCGATCTCTTTTCTAGATCTAAATTACCATCTGTGAATGAATGAATAATAAGCATGAATAAAGTCTGCCCCGTAAAAAGGGTTGTGACGTGCGAGTAGCTAAGTCGTACCCTATTTGGACCTAGACCATTGTTGGTGCTACTGGAAAAACAAGAAACACTCAAACGGTTTAAATCACTGACAGGCATGTCGGCCGGCTTGAAAAGTGCAGATGGAAAAAAAAGTGAAAGTCTTTAAGGTATAAGAACTTAATTTTTTTTTTGGCCAGGTGTAATTTATTGATCAATTATTTATGTTAATTGTATTTATTTAGTAAAAATTAACTAAAATGAAATTTTCTTTGTTGACTGAAGTAGAAATTGACTCTGTGTGTGTGTGTGTTGGCGCTGTACAGGCCAGACCTTTCGACCTACAGCTACCAAATTCGGTATATGTATACCTTGGGTGCCGGGAATATGCACCTCGGAGCCCTTTTTTGAATTTTTAAATAAATTTTTAATTATCTAAAGAATAAGCCAAATTTTAACGTTTTTTCGCTATCACTTCTGAAAATATTACAGCACAAAGTTGATTTTAGCATCACGTTAAAGCTCAAAAAATTAACTTTTCAATGATACTAATGTGATCGATAAATTTAAACTCTATTTTTAATGAATTTTTAAACATTTTATTTAATCGTATTTTTTTCAACAATTTATTTCTCAAAAAAATAAATAAAAATAAAATTTTATCTTCCCGAGGATCTCAAAAAAAATCAGCTTTTAATAAAATGTTGCCATCACATTTTCAGATATTCTTATTTTAAAAAAAAAGTTAATTACTACCAAAAATAAAACAGAAAAATACAATTTTCATCACGTGATTATATGAAATGAAACAAATAGGAAATGTGATATTTTTTTAAAAAGTAAATGCAAGAGAAAATTTTTCTTGGTCGTTTGCTATATTAAAATTAACAATTCCATTAAAGAATTAAATAAAATAAAAATACGAAGTAAAAATATATTACAAAAGTGCGACAGTTAAAACTGAAAAAAGAATTTTTAGAAAAGCACCAAACAATAATCTGCTGAGAGCGAGATTAATTATTTAAAAGCAAGAAATCTTAAACGAACTTTGAAAATGGCGTCATTTCAAAGAAACGACGAACAAAAAGCAATTGATAATCAGTAGTAGTAACATATTTTGGCATTCTTTTTTTAAATTTTTTTAAAACAATAAGACATGTTTTGAATTGTTACTTTTACTTATGGAAAGAAGATATTTTGTGTAAATCAAAGAATTCGTCTTCGTGATTGTAAATTACCTCCGCATTTTAATGAATCATGCGAAATAAAATCGCAACTGACTTCAACGCAGCATACGTAATATTAAAGTAGGTCAGCTATTTGAAAACGCATCTTCTTTCAAACAAGCATACGTAATAATTAACAATGCAAAATTTGTAAAAGCACATAAAACTATTTTTACCCGTATATTTCTGAAGCATCAAAACTTTCTAACCAAAACAATAAATTAATTATCATTCCAAATTAAACCTATAAAAATGTCATTTTCATCGCGTGTCTGTATAAAATGAAAGAATTAGAAGATATTTTTGGAAAACAAATGGATGGAAACATTTTCTATGATATTTTACTAAACATATATTACTAATCCAATTAAACAGTTTTATTTAAGGAAAATATGGCTTAACATCTACAATGCGTCTTTTGTAATCGGAGCCCAACATCTAATTTCTTAATTTTTTTGGGAGAGACAAATCTCTTAGCAATTGGTCTAGGTGAAATATATAATTAGTAGATTGAGGTAAAAATACTGATGAATTAAAATTTTACATACATCATCTGGTCTGTGAATCATATTTAACAAAATATTCTTGAGACAATAAGTGATTAAAATAGAATAAAAAATGACACTCCAATCAACTAAATCAATCATCAAAGCTGATTGATCTATGAAAATTTCAATATAACTATTCGATAAAAACTTGCAATTTCAGATCGCTTTATCAAGATCTCAAAGAATCCAATCAGGGTTACTCTAGAATAATTGGCCTAGATTACGAAAATGGTGATTGTTCTAAACTTGCAGTATTCAGAACTGAATAAATCAGCCAGGTTTGATCGCAGAAGATAGAAATTTTTATTTATTTATTTAGTTGAAATATTAAGAATATTTTACAAATATGAATCTATAAGACCAAAGGAATTTAAACCATATCTTTTTATATGTGTTTATAGACCTTTAAAAAAGTTTATTATTGAGAGCATTTATATACATCTAAAAATAAAATTAAAAACTGAATGTTTCAATTAAACTGTGAAATTTTTGCTGAATAATTCCTTGAGATCTTATAAATTATTTAAAAAAATATGATGTTTCAATTTCTGTATTGAACATAAAACTTAAATGTCAGACTACTCTGCTTTCAGTTCTTATTTTTATTTAAAGGCGTGCTTGAATTGAGTAAATATTTCTTTATATTAAGTGCACTTCCATCATTTCCACTTAATTTAAAACTGAATTTTACGTGCACTGATTGAAAATCAGAGAGAGATGTGGAGTTCAAAGATAGGACTGCTTAAGGCCTACATAATAGTGTAAGTGAATTACATGATTATCGAAATTTGAACTTAAAAATATTTTGCTGAAAAACTTATTATGAGACCAAGTTATATTTAAACGGTTGTTTACGTAATGCCGAAATCATTTTGGAAGTTACTGTGAAAAACATTGAAATTAATTTTTAAGTAAGTAACATTCTAATTGAAATTTTGAAAAACCTTTGCATATTCCCTGACTGTCAAAAATATCTGTACAAAAGATAGTTCCAGGCTAAATGGACTGACCTTTAGAAATACATTGATTGTACATTTTCATTGTAAGGTAAATTAAACTCTATGAACAATATTGTTGTTGTGTCTGATGGCACTTCCCACGGACAAGTTCTCTAACGCAGTTAGCGATTTTAATATGATTGCACGTCTCTTGTTTTAAGTAGTACCAACTACGGCCAAGAATGCCTAGAAGCTACTCACGTATCACATCCTCATGCACATTCTTTTATACGAGGGGCATATTCACACATCTTACAGATAGAACACAAGAAGAACAACCATGCCCAAACCGGGACCGAACTCATGACTTCCAGATCAATGAGAAGAATCTCAACACCTCTGCCAGGACGACTGCATGAATAGTGCCAAAGTCAACAAATAACATTTATAAGAGGGACACAGACAACAATTAGTAAACGGATCAAAAGAAAATTTCTTTTATTAAGAAATATTGCAGATAATGGAACTCTTGAGAGAACAAGTAATTTACATTAATACACTTCCTATTTAAGAAAGTGGAAAATAAAAATTGCCTTTAATAGCTTCTTCTTCCTGAATTGAATGGACCGTGGTTGCCTGTTGATAAAGTATGAACATTGAAACTGGAAAGTTTCAGATTTGAAACCAGATTCAACTGAAAAACTGTCTTACAAGTGATCATGGCTCTCGTTAAATCCCTCAGGCCTAAGTGCCACTCCCTGGAGTGTTGTCGAAGTTTAGAGAGTTCGTCGCCAGATCTCGTGTCGGCCTCGTCATGTGAACATCTTCAAAATTAAGAGTTCTGTCACAAAATAGCCCAAATGTTTCTTATAAATCACATATTAATATAATTTCTCGAATAGAATTTATAACTGATAATCCATGCGAATCTATTTAAAGGTTGTCAAAATAAACATCCATATAATTAAAAATTTGAAATATTTCTTAAATAAGTAAATAGTTCTGGTTTTTCTTTAAAATTTTTGAATAGAAGAGTTTGAAGAAATGAACATTTAATATAAGGGCCTTATATTAAATTTATTTTTATTTATAGATTGAGTCTTTCAAAAACACAAGTTTCTAAGGCAATTATATGGCAGTTGGCTAAGTATGAAATTTATTTTCAGATTAGACGATTTTAATTTACTATAAATTTTTCTTCTTAGTGAAATAATTAATGTCTTTTTCCTCATCAAGAATAAAACCTCACTGTTGGCCGATTGAATGCAGGAATGTGTGTCAAATTTTTAATTTTTATCGGGAGTTATCTTTTTCAAGTACACTCATACCAAAAAATATCGAAGTACCAAGAAGGAGTTGTTCAATTGAAACAAAAATTGGTGGATTGGAAGAAAATGTACTGAAATATACATGATTAAAATCGCAGAATAATTGAATAATTTGTTTCAGAGTTACAGTAACAAGTTCAATAAGATGTTGACCCGCCTCTAACCTGGATTCAAGCTGCTACAGGGCGTGGCGTGGACCGATTAAGCGGCATTTCCTGCCAAATTCACTCCAATTGTTGAACAAGATCATCACCATTCCATAGCAGATGCAATCGCCTTCCCATCATATCCCAAACATGCTCGAGGGAGAAATATCTGACTATCTGTCAAACTCTGACAGTTGCTCGTCGTGAGCTCGAATCCTGCGGCGAGGCATTTTTTAAGTTGTTGAAAGGCAATCTGAATTGCAATCAAACCAAAAGTTTTAACGACCTTTGAAGAAATGCTCCTTATACACATATGCTGCATGCGCAGTTCCGATGCGCTTGAGATCAAACTATGCATTTATTGGACACCAAAATTTAATTATTTTCATATCTGGTCAAAACTTTCATGCATACGAAATTTCAAAGAAATCGGATAATTGCTTCTTGGTAGGTCGAAATTTTTTGTCATACAGTGTAAATGGAATTACAAATTTAATGAAATCTTTACCATTTCATACTATTTATAGTTACTTAAAGCTAAAATAATGAAAGCACTTAGCACTTATTTTTGATATTTCTAATGGTTTCTTGTTGAAAGTCCTTTTAGAAATTACCTTGATTAAATAGAGGATACTTTCAGAATAACTTGAATATGATTCCATAAGATTTACGAATTATTCTCCTTTTTGAAGTTTCATTTATGTAAAAACCCAATTTTATGCCTCAAGGTCGAATAACTGTTGTATGGTAATGTAAGAAGCAGGAATTATTTTAAATTTATTTGTCTTAATTATATAATCTATTGTATAATAGAATAAAATAACCGACGTTATGTCAACCTCACATTTTTTTAATGTTATTATTCCCATTTCCCCACTTCCTTTTTTTCAGTTAATACTTACCTCATCGTAGGTGTTGGCAGATTTACAAATAGTACACCTGCCAATAAATATTAATATGAATAAAAAATGCTTAGAAGTGTTCATGAAGAGTCCCGGTCAGTTTCAGTTAACTCAGGATTACAAATTACTCATTTTTATCTTAAGTTACTAATGCAAGCTTAGATTAGAAGAATATACAATGAAATATTTATATTTTTTTAATTCTCAATACTTTGATTGATAGAACTTAATATTTGAGAGAATAATTTAAATTATATCTGATTCATTATCGCATTTGGACCAAAAGAAAGCTTTTAGAATGTTTTAGAAGTGGAACACTTTCTGTCTTGGAATAATAAACGAGGGATTTGGCAATTTCTAGAAAAAAATAATGTTCAGGAAAATACAAGAATTAAAGCGATATCTACACGGGTACAATTTCGAAAAGCAAACAAGAAAAAGACCATTAGAAACACCGTTAAATCTTTTCAAAAAATCTTGAAAGCTCTCAATATTCGTTAATATTGAGCAAAACTATACTGAAAACTGTGATAGATGATTTTTTTTTAAAAAATGACATTCTTGTTATATGTATTTAAATACAAAATGTCCTCATATTTTTAAAGAACTTTCTATGGAAGCTCAATATTTTTGAACAAATCTTTATATTATACACCTGTCGGATACAAGTAATATTTTTAATATATAAACAGCGTAAAAAAGTGAAAGAAAAAATGTGCATCTAATATTTGTATTTTCTAAACATAAAAGCTGGGAAACTTTTGATAACGTTGGAACTTTGCTTATTCTGTTTACAGTTTTCGAACATATCGCTTTATTCCTCAAAGTGTGGCCTAGAAAATAATTTTTCTTGGAGTCTCCCTCAAGAACATACAATTGATTTCAAAAAGCGCCATAGATAGTTCAAGCACCTGTCGGATACAGGTAATACAGAGATAGGTGAGGAAGTGAAAAATGTCCTATGCAAGTCAATATTTCTTCGCTTTTCAATAGAAAAAAAATGAGTCCTGGCGTGATAAAAAGCTACTGACATTTTCATGGAGGATTTACAGTTGGAGTATTGATCTTTTTTATGTATTTCCCGAAGTGAAAGGTATCGTATTCAGTTTTCATTCATTCCCTACATTCTTTTTCATTATGTCATAAATACTTTTAAGAAAATAGCAAGAAAATTAAGCCAAACGCTTTAAGCAGCGAATGAAAATTGGGAAATTTGGGAATATTTGCATGTTTGTTCTTTGGGAAACAAAATATTTTATCAGTTTACCATTTATCAACTTGAGAAGAAAGAAAAAATTTCAACTCAAATATATATTAATGTGATAAAATATAGGGTGTTCATTAATTATTGTCGGGGTTTCCGTACCTAATAACTTTCGAATAAAAAAATATTACGCAAAAACCGATTAGGTATTCTTAAATTGCAACCCAAAGAATTTTGTTAATGATATTAAAGTGTAAAGCTTGCATAATTTGCACTTTGTAGGTATTCAGATGAAGGCGATTATGAAGAACGTTCCATATTAACGAATGCGGTATATGTAACTGCACTGCTGATTGGCTCGTTGATTTTGATGGACTACGAGTAAACGTTTCTTGGATGCGATCAACATTTTCTATGCAAATTGATCGGTTCATCCCGCTGCCTTTTCGTGCAGAAAGCCACCCGTTTCATGAAATTGTTTTAACCAGCGTCTGATAGAATTATCTGAAGGAGGATCTTTCTTGTACGTGTTCCTGAAGTGATGTTGTTTAGTTATGACTAATTTAGTTTCGGAAAACCACAATACACACAATACTTTTCCTTTCACAATTGCCATTTTTTATTTATGACGTCATAATTATCCAGACTGCAAATGCGCTAAGATTGCATTGCTGCCACGTAAAATTCTTTGAGTTGTAATTTACGAATGCGTAATCATTTTTTGTGTAATATTTTTATTCGAAAGTTATGAGGTACGGAAACCTCGACAATAATTAATGAACACCCTGTATATTCACTCTTTAATTTAATAATGAATTGCTCCTTAATTTCATATTACGTACCAAGCATCCATAGAGCATATGAAACTGTTGCTGAGTAAGGGATCAAATAATGAGCTTGGACAATGGTATTCCTATGATATGCTTTATATCAAGTTACATATGTCTGATAAATAGCTAATACGAGACTGGTTTCAGCCGGTTTCCTTACACAAGGGTAGCATTCTCCGAGAGCTGGGCGTAAAAGGTTAGAGTCCCGGTTTGGGGATGATTGCTCTTTTGTATTACATATGCAAGGCGTATGAATGTGCCACCCTGTAAAAAGTGGCTGTGCAAGCGACTTTGATGAGTGTGTAGTTAAGCCATACCATTGGCCCTGGTTCGCACTACTTCAAAACAAGAGACACTCCTTTCGGCTCAAAACTTGTTGATGTTTCTGAGAAGCTTGTAGATGAGAAGTGCCAGTAACAACAACAACAAGCCAGCTTACTGGCACAGAGATAGCGCGTTTTCTCGTGTTTTGGGAGTCTCGGGTTGGGAATGGATGCTCTTCTGTATGTTATTTGTGAGATTTGTAATGTGCTCCCCTGTAAAAAGGAACTGTACAAGCAAATGTGGTGAATGCGTAGCTAAGTCGTACTCTTAGCTATAGTTGGTCCTACTTCAAAAGCAAGAGACGCTCCTTTGGACTTAAACCTGATGCAGTTTCAGCGGGGGGCTGGTCCTTGACAAGTGTCATAAGTTCCAAAAAGACAACGGCAATAGACTGGTTCTTGACACTTTTTTCAAAAGAAAAATACATTGCGTTATATTAACCCTTTAAACAAAGGTTGTTTTTAGAATAATCTTGTCAGGTTGGCACTCAATATGCTTCATCTTATTTTCCTCACACATTGTTTATTTAGATATGTTATAATAAAGTTAAAGACTATATATAAGTGTTCCTCGTATATCTCTTTCTTATTTCTTATCTGAAATTAATACACAAGATTTAATGTCCGAGATATACTTATCTTATTATATAAGAACCCTTTTTCACTATTACCTTTTTCCATCTCTCAGAAAGCTTCCTTGTGCCTTCTTTCCAAAATTTATGTATTTTAGAAAATAAATACTCCTCGAGATGCACTTTTTTTCGTTAATGCTCTTATCGTGAAGACTGTTCTTTAAGGACAGAAATATGTAATAATCAAATGGAGCGTGATCTGGAGAGTAAGCCTGAAGCAGTCAAAACATTCCAATGAAACTGTAAGATCTTCTCTTTTATGATTAATTCAATATGCACTGTCGCGTTGTCATAATAAAAAAATTAATTCTGGCCATCTTTTTGCAATGTCAGCATTTTATTGATCCATTTGATCACAGTATTTTGTAGAAATTATTATTTCTCTTTGATGAAAGAGCTTATACAAAATCAAGCCTTTGCTATCTCGTCAAATGGACAAAAAAGCTTTCTTCAAGCGTATCCCTGGCTTTTAGACAATTGAAAGCCTATTGCTCTCACACCTCTTTGCCTCTATACGTTTTCTATGAATATTTCTATATAAAATTCAAGTTTCATCTCCTGTGGAAAGCCTCTTTGATGTCCTAAATGCCCCTTTTTTGTACCCACGTTTAACGCTGTGGATGAAATTCTTAAAAGAAACTATGGCAATAACGATTGAGCTACGACTAAAACCAACGCCATAACAGATAAACAGAGCTAGATAAGGCCATTCATAGCAATATACGAATGAAACTTTTAGAACACCTTAATGCATAAATAATAATTATGTAAATAACACCTTTTTGCTCTAAAAAATGATAAAATTAACTTAATTACAAATAGATCTTTAACATGTAAAAAAACATGCATAATCACATAAATATTTTATTTTCCTAGAATACATAATGCCATTGCCCTTTATTTACTCACTGCTTTTTTTGTTTGGAAAAAGCTAAATGAGAGAGAGACAGAACGTGGCAGGTAATTTTAACGTCTTTCTACACTTGAAAAGTGAGTAGAAAGACTGATCTATCCACCTTGTTACTATAGCTGCATTTATGCCTATCAAATACATGATAGTATGTGTCTCTTAAAATCACTCTATAGTAAAATCTGGAATATACATACATTAAATTTTGAAACTACAATGTGCATTTATGTGAATTTATTATGAAACTAAAATGTGCATTTGAATTTAACGCAAATTTTTTTGCAATAACATGACAAGGAATAGTGCAATATACAAATAAGCGACTCATGTAGAATGCCATGTAGTGAAGGAAAATATAAATGCTTATCTTAGGTATTACAAATATTGAAAAACCGAATTCTTCACACTATACAAAGGTCAAGCATTCCCTTTATTCAAACAGAGATTTCGCTTACAATCCTAACATGATTTCATAGCCTCTGAAACATCCATATAATCAGAAACTTCTATTCACTGTAAATACTAAATTTTTCCGAAATAATTTCGAAAATTTTTATTGTTATTTGTATGAATAGCATTTATTATATTTCATAATGTAGACATTTATCATATTTCATAATAAGTACTTTCAGTTCTTAAAGACAACTCTTTTGTATTTAAAATCAGTATCGAAAAGAACAATTAAAGAAAGAATGGTTTCAAAATATTTCGAAAATACAACACAATGGAGGTGAAGTGAGTCACTATAGATTCGTTTTATAAGAAAGTTGTTTTCATTATTTCAAATTTGAGATCTTCTGGTGCAACTATTCACTTAAACCCATAATATTTAATCCATTCTGAAATTTTAGAATGTAGTTCAATTTTTTTAAAAAAATGCTTGGGATAAATTTGTGCTTTTAAAATATAATTTATTTTCTAATTTAAATATTCCTATAACATTTCAATTTATTTTAGGAATATAAAAATGAAATCATTGCTTTACTGATGAAATTGATAAAAATTTTCAAAATTTAAAGACTTTAATTTTTAAAGATTTCTCGTTTAACCAAAAAGCATTATATGTAAAAATGTATTTTAAAAAAATCCAATTGCTAATATACAAGATAAGAGTAATTACGCATCATTATTTTTTAAAAAAAACTATTGTAACAATGGTCTATTATTAACTACCGATACCAAATATATTTTCATTTTTTTATCTTTTAAATTTAGGAAAGCAAATCCAAAGCCAGTTTTAATATTTCCGTCTATTCCAAAATACCAGATGTTCTAGTTTTCTTTTAGATTCATCAATAGACGAAACAGAAAGAAAATCGAAGAAAACTGTTTTTTTAGAGACAAATCGAATTTCTCTCATCGATCAATTCTCAAGGGAAACTATTCATCATTTAGTAAGACGATTTTTTCCCAGTGTAAAATTAATGACTTCGTTTAGAGAAAAAAACCGGTTTCTTTGTAAGATTATTACGTCATTTAGTCGTTTCTTTTGGCAACATCAAAGTAATTCATTGTTTTCCGGAAGAAATAATAATCCATTTTATCCCTTACTTTTATTTGTGAAATTCATTTATAAAAATTATCTTTGAAAAATTTCAAAGAATACATTGAAAAAATATATATATAGAGAGAAGTTTTATTAATTTGTAATAAGTTTAAATCATGATTGCTTTTTAAATTTACTATTTCATAGAAAAAAGACTAGGTTAAAGGCATTCTTTTATTTTAAACGTTAATTTTTTAAAAAAATATTGTTTAATTTGTCTGCATCGATTTATTTAAATCAAATATGTTGTAAGATAGTAAACTTGCAATTATATTAAAAGGATAAGAAAGATATTAACTAAACAATTATATTAATAAAATAAGAAAGATATTAACTAAACAATTACATTATTGAGATAAGAAAGATATTAAACATGCAATTATATTATTAAGATAAGAAATATATTAAACATGCAAATATATTATTAAGATAAGAAAGATATTAAACAAGCAATTATATTATTAAGATAAGAAATATACTAAACATGTATTTATATCATTAAGATGAGAAAGATATTAAACATGTAATTATATTATTAAGATTAGAAAGATATTAAACATGCAATTATATTATTAAGATAAGAAAGATAATAAACAAGTAATTATATTATTAAGATGAGAAAAATATTAAACATGTAAATATATTATTAAGATAAAAAAGATATTAAACAAGCAATTATATTATTAAGATGAGAAAGATATGAAACATGCAAATATATTATTAAGATAAGAAAGATATTAAACATGCAATTATACTATTAAGAAGAAAAAGATATTAAACATGCAATTATATTATCACGATTAGAAAGTTATTAAACAAGCAATTATATTAATAAGATAAGAAAGATATTAATCAAGCGATTATATATCATCCATTTCCCCGTAATATTAATAGGAATCAGTCCTACACATTTCTTACCATGTTAGTCCTTATATTAATTACAAATCTTAAAGATATCTTAATGAATGATAAACACATAGTAAATTCATGATTGTAGGCACTAGCCTAGATCTTAGCAATAGATGCCCTAGAAATTGTAAAAATTGTACCTGATTCTGTCAGGAAGCTAAAGCCGAAGAGCTGATGAATTTACTGTAACATAAAACCGTCGAGGTCATACATGACAATACAAATGTCTGTGTTTTAGTAAATTGATATTTTTTATTTTTATATTAATGCTAGCTTTTACCCGCGATTTCGTGAGCGTGGAAAATTTGATCTTTATACGTGAGAACTGACAGTCTAAAATATTATCAAAATCTTATGTTGAAATGAAAAACAGTTCAATAAAAACAAACGATTCAAAAATATCGGGAAGGTGTTTTCAGATTTTTTTAAATTTTTTATTCTGATGAAAAAAGGCTTTCTGTCGGGAAATCCTATTTATACTAGAAGAATACCGGAAATAGAAAAAAAAAACGACTCAAAAAGATCGGGCAGAAATTTTCAAATTTTTTTTTATATTTTTGTTCGAAAAATAATTTTTTAATTAATAAAAAATTAATCACTCAATTAACCGGAATAAAAATTAGCCTATTTTCTTCTGTAGACCATAATCTATCTCTGTGCTAAATTTCATCCAACTTCCTTCAGCCGTTCTGGCGTGATTGAACCCCATCATCCATCCATCCATCCAAACTTTCACATTTATAATAGTAGTATCTATGTTCTATTTCAATTTAATTTTAGTTATTTGCAGTCTGCTTTTATAGCAGATGTCAATAATTGCTGTTTGTTCTGGAAAATTCTTTGTATAAAACGTCATTTTTATTTGCATATTTTGCCGGAGTTAAATTCAATAAAGAAACTGGAAGAACCCTATGACAATGATATGGTTCTAATACAGATTCTATATTTATGTACATCATCATTTAACGTGGAATATATTTATATATTTGCCATAATTAAGATAAATGATTACATACTAAAGACATTTTTTTGTCCTAATACGGAGACTATTACTTATATAATATTTAACATTTCCGAATCCTTTTCCTTAAAGAACTTTTTGAACTTTATTTTGAAAATTCTATAAGAAGTTGTATTGATTTTTATCGTTGCATAGTTTTTGTTTAAATGGTCTTTTAAATCTTTTAAATGCTCTCTTGAAAATTATAATTTTTCGGAGAGTCATCTTAAGAAAAATCTGATGCATTAAAATATAATGCATATTTTTTTCTCATTTTAGCAATATTTCCATTTGAGAAGCTTTATAGTCATTTCAATGTTTCGTTAAAAGAATAGAAAGGAAAAATGCCATGTTATTTATTGATCCAAACCCAGTATATGAAGATATTGATTAATAATAGAACTTAATTTTTAAATTTAGGATCCAGGTATTATATATTTCTGAAATAACCTATAAGATTTTAAATAATTTTTTTCTGCTAAAAGTGTAAATTAGTAAACAATTATTTACTAATTCTTTTCAAATCAGAGAATATTTACTTAATAATTAACTTCAAATTATTAAGATTTTAAAGCCGGCTTCCTAACACAGAGTTAGCGTATCTTCCTCGTGATCTGTGAGTCTCTGGTTCGAGTCCTGGTTTGGGCATGGTTGTTCTTGTGTGTTCTATCTGTGAATGTGCCCCCCTTCCTCTGTAAAAAGATTTTGTGCAAACGAATGTAATTACTGTGTAGCTAAAGTCGTACTCTTGGCCCTAGTTGTCACTACTTCACACAAGAGATGCTTATTTAGGCTTAAATGCACTGATGCATCAACGTGCTTGTCCATAACAATTGCCATTAGGAACAACAACAGATATTTAATTAATAATTCATTTCATATCAGAAGATATTTACTTAATAATTCATTTCTGGTTAATATAATAACATTCCTTTCAATATTTAAACTCTTCTATTTTTCTGTTGGTATATTATTGCTTTATGATTAGTTGTTTTGGTCCAGAATTTAAAAATAAAGGATTAAAATGAAATTGCTATGCATATTTCAATGTATCAGGTAAGAACATCATTTCTTGAAAGGCCAAGCACCACGTGCTCGTGCAAGTTCAATTATATTTTTATTCATTTTAATCGTTTCATGGAATGAGTCACTTTAGTATTGCAAACGAACATAAAAAGATTTGTCTCGCATTTATTACTTTAAAAAAATCATATTTTCTGTATATTTTATTTCATATAATCACGTACTCAAAATGGCATTTTTCTAGATTTTATTTGCTGTAGTCATTAATTTATTTTTTAAAAAAATCAGAACTTTTGTAAATGCAATGACAACACATTATTAAATCTGATTTTTTTTTTAGATGTTCGTTTAGATAACAAAATTTTTATATTTCGCCTATGGACTTTGGTTGACGCCAGAAAATCTCATTCCCGAAACAACATCATATTCTGACATTATAAAAATATAAATAATTTATATATTTTTTTTTCTATGAGGGAATAGAATTTCTAGAACTCAGTGAGGTATCTTCATTTCCTATTGTAACAAACTCAAATATTCAAGAAAACTAGATCTCTAGAAAATGAGATATATTTGAAATAATTAAGTTTGAGGATACATTTTCTTCTGGTTGCTTTTCTTCACAATTTCTGCAAACGTAAATTTAAATTCATTCGAAATGCACCATTTGAAACTATTATTCTATCTATACTATCCATTTCTTATCAAATCAGTCTTAGAGTCTTAGTCAGTAAGAGTTGTTTCCCGATTTGAAAGTGAAATTATGCAAAAGTTGATTTTATTAGCATAAAAATGTAAAAAGGCACCTGGTCTATTATAACAAATAACAGATTATGTAAATACAGCACGATTGCAGAATAAGTTATATATTACAAAAGCAATGGATACATGGTTTCAAAATATATGTTTACTATTGTTTATTTTTGCGTACCACTATTTATTTCGATGTGAAACATCATTTCAATCTATAGTATATCATCATTTCATGAAGAAGAAGAATTGAAAAAAGAAATGTTATATTTTTATATTTCACTGAGTCAAATTTACAGAATCGGACTCAATTTTAAAATATTGAAGCTAAGGTCACGATTTCATAAAACAGAATTTGGTGTAAAAGTCTAAAACTAAAGTCTAAAATAATAGTTTTGGAGCATGTTGTAGATATTTTGGCAATGAGCGTAAGAAAATATATATTTGAAATTCGAATTGTTTGATTTTATTTTTCAGGCGATATAAATATTATACTTTTTCGAACTAGTGATTCTTTCATACAGTATCAAAATATATAGATTCTTCTAAGAATTTCATTGACGCTTAAGAATTTAGTAAACTTTTATAAAAAGACACAAAGCTAATTAAAAAACTAGTTTTTTCCCTAAATATTAGAACAAAACTTTGAATATTTTGTTTAAATAAAGGCTATCTTGTTGAATTTATTGATATAATTGTAATTATGTGATTTTAAAGATTCATTCGAAACACCGAGAAAATTTACTACTGGCTTTCTGGCAGAGAGGTAGCGCATCTTCCTGTGTTCTGGAAGTCCCGGTTTGGGAATGGTTGTTTTTCTGTGTGCTATCTTTAAAATGTGGGTTTGTGCCCCCTGTAAAAAGTGGATGTGCAAGCATATAGGGTGTGTAACTAAGTCATAGCTTTGGCTCTATTTGCCGCTACTTCAAAAAACAAGAGACGCTCCTTTCGGCTTAAATCTGTTACTTTATCAGCGGTGGGCATGCTGTAGGTAACAACAGCAACAACAGAAAATATACTTATTTTTAATTTAAAAGAACTATCAAATTAAGTTTGAAAATTAAGAATTTGATAACTTTAGAGCCATTTTCATGGATTTTCCTTCATTCTTGTGTTCCATTTAACCATCCCTTGTTTCCTTAGGAAGCAACGGACAGAAAGATACAGAAAGAAAGGGACTTAATATTTTAAAGCAATGTTTTGATACTTCTCTCTATATGAAGCTATTGTGAAGAAATTCTGGTTCTCCAATCTCGCAAAGATTATTGTGTTACTTTCCGATCTTTTACAACTTAGGAAAACTGGTTGTTTATGGAAGTTGAATGAAAATCTTGATTTTAGTCTACCAAAATGTCAACATTTGTTTGCTGTACTGCTTTTGGATGCATACAAATATAGTTTAAAGCGTTATTTTTTTATTATTTTGGATTCAAGCAAACTTTTACTATGCAGTTTTAGAAACTTTACTTTGCAGTAATCAGTATTCATTTCTTTATTTTGTAATTAAGAATCTTTTAAACAATCTTAATAAATTTACTTGAATTACTCCGTAGATTTTCACTTACTCCTCTTTATAAATTTATCTCTAGTTTACCACATTATAATGCGAAGCTAAAAAGTCTGTTATTTCCTTTTTGAGTCAATTACATGGCCATATATTATTATCACACATAAGAGTGTGATATCACTAAGTTCCATGAGGATATTATTATGACCAAGAAGTGTCATTATATCCACATGGCACTTCTTGGCAAGGGAATCTAGTATAAATTTCCAATATCTAAATAATATTTTTATTATTATAATTGTTCAATATTTTAAAACATATAATTTCTAAAAATTATGACACCTGAAGGTGGAAAGTATTTTTTTCTAAAAAAAATATGCTAGTGATTTATTTAATGCTTATATTTTCTTGTTCATTTAGGGATAAATCATGTTTTAATGATCTAAACTTATCCGTATTTGGAAAAACGCACTCTATTTTTTTAATAAATAGAAATAGCAAATGCTATTTAAGATTTTTTAGTATAATTATACCAAGGGAACAATGTTTCATTTAAAGAAATTAAAAATATTTTCAAACAGAATTAATTACTTAAATTAAGAAAAATAATACAAATTAATTCTATAGCTCAAAAATTTCTCTTATCGCCAAGGGCAAGTGAATAGTTGCAAAATTAATTTGAAAACATTTACAACTTGATACAGACTGGGCTTTCAATATCTGTAGAGGATTTTTATTTGCACTGAGCATTATATCCAATCTCCTTATTTTGAAAATCCTCGTATGGGACATTTCCATCGGTGCTAATGGAAATAGTAAATTATAAAAATGGACTATCATTATTTAGCCATAAAAATATTTTTGTAATTTATTGTAAATAAAATTGAAAATACTGGAATCCTTTCGATGTTTAAAATGATGATTCCTTCTTTAAAATAAAAATAATTTTTTAAAGTGAAATTAGTAAAATTAAAGTGTTATTTACAAATATCATCATACTTTGTTTATATAAACACCTAGTTTAGTTTATTAAACAGTACAATTCTAAGAAAGTAAGAGGATCCTTAAAATATACTGACTATCATTTTTTATTATATATGTTTGGGAAAAGAAAAAAATTTAAATGCTCTCTGCCAAATTACATGAAAATTTATAACTAAGAATTTTACAACAGCTTCTATTATTTTTAAATTTGACTCATAATGTAGGCGTAATAGGAAGAAAGAGTATGACATACGTTACTTACTGATACACAAAAACCTAAAGGAGAGGAATTATACGTAGTTATTAATTTCGGTAATTAGTTAAAAACAACGATATGAAACCTCTTCAATTTTCATCTAAATAATGACAAATGCGGAAGGTATTTCTACAAATACGCGTTAGATTATTCCAAATAAGAACACAAAAGATAAATTTCATAAAAATCAGACAAAGTATATAGAGGGGAACCATTTTATTAAATTTAATTCTTTATAGTTTCTTAGACCTCAAAATATAACTACCCTAAACAAAATAATTTATAATAGTTAGTTAAATAAAAGTAGGACATTTTAAATTGCTAACTCATATTTATTCAGATTCTATCTTATCAATCTAAATTATCAATGGAATATAATAGTTTGGTATTTCTCATATAAAGAATAATCTAATAATACATCGAATAAAGATTATGTATCAGAGCATTACTGCAATTATCTAGAAATAAACTTATATACATTGATTTTCTCAAATAAACTATCAATTCTGGTATTTCTTATTCAGCAACAGAGGAAATGAAGACTACGAAGTGATAAGAAAAGTGAAATTATTCTCTATATTAACCAAACTAGAAGTAGAGAACTACCAAATAAATATTGGAAAGTGACAGTTAAATACGAAAATAAATATCATTTATATCAAAGAACGTATTCTTGACTCTATACGCAATAGAAGGAAAAAGGAAATAAGAGAGTAACTGATCAAAAACCTTGACAGCTGCTACATTCTTCAGCCATAGAATTGGAATGTTGGTTGTTATGTCTGTCTAAAGTTGCTAGCGGCAGCGTTTTTGTTGCCATTCCAAAGGAAGAAATAATTTGAAGGACCGAGATTGTAAAGAGTCTGAACACCAAAGTAAACAGAAAACTCTTAATGATAAGAATTATAAAATTATTGCCTCAATCCTCATGTTTTCTTTTAATTATTTCATCCTTTAAAATGGTTTTCTCGGTTAATGTCTTCTTATTTTGATAAATTAGAAAAACAAAGTTCATTTATTGTGGGAAATAATTTATTAGAGCAAAACCTGATGGGCATGTTCTATGTACTTAAAAGTGATTATATGTCTTATCTTATTTTGCTGAATGCATTAAACGATTAAAGATTCATCGATTATTTAAAAACTTTTGATTACCATTTGTATAAAAGCTGCAACTTAATATCATTTCAGATTTTAATATTGTAGTGTAAAAGAATCAAATAAAAGAAAAACACAATATAATTGTTTGCATTTACGTTTTTTCAATAGCTAATTACTTAATCTTTATATAAACATAAGAATTCCAAATGGTTCAAATGTTTTCAATAAAATGTATAATTCTGTTATATCTTGTTTAAGTCGTTAAATACTTTTTAAAAATATGTAAAATACTTTTATTAAAAATTGCTAATGTCTAAAAATTACTTTTTTTCATCACTAAGCGAATTCAAATGAGAGATAGGTATTTTATTGTAAAGGTGTCATATGCAAATATTTATTTATATTTGTATATGATTTGATGAAGTCCTTGTTTGATTAAAATTAGAAATCTTATTATAATTTCGAATATGTATTTATGTTTATGGAAATATATATATAAATATTCCTTTCAAACTGACATATTAATGAAATAAAATACAATTTGTTGAATATAAATAGAACATAATGGAAAATTTAATTTTCTTTCAAATTTAAAGTGCATTTAAAATGTAAATAATTGAAAACAGTTTTACATTTATTTTTGTTTGAAATTAATTCTCTCTGGGATAAATACTTGTTAAACATTCTGGAAAATTTCGGTGTACTGAATTTTCATCCCTTAATATGATGATTGATTTATTCGTCGATCTGATTCCGTATAAAATTTTTTAACTAGTTCCAAATCAAATATTTTAAGATATTAGGTAATTTTAGTCTAATCATATTACTAATATCTATTTATATCTATCTTATAATCCATA
>JAOUZG010035770.1:960079-973339 GCA_026289955.1 Argiope argentata
TATATATCACATTTCCTATTTATTTCATTTCAGATAATTACGCACTCAAAAGGGCATTTTTCTAGGTTTTAATTGCTGTAGTCATTACCTTTTTTTAAAAACCATAGCTTTTTTAGATGTAATGGCAACGCGTTATTAAAAGCTGATTTTTTGACGTGCTCGTGCCGATAATAAAAAATTTAATTTTTCGCTTATGGATTTTTGTCTACTTCATTCCCAAAATAACATCATGTTCTGACATGATAATATAACAGCATGGAATCTATATGTGCGAAAAAAGTCAATGAATCATAATATAGATTACTCTTTGACAAAATACAATAAAAATATATTCCTTATGAAAATAATTTCGATAAATCCTTGCAGTACCATAAATTGAATTACAAATATTTCCCGCAAGCATCTAATATATGCTAAAATTTAGCATTTTGAGAAATTGAGCATTCTTACCAAATAGAATGATTATCGTTAATGTTTTATTCCAGCCAGAATGCACTTGTGTTATATGGGTGTAAAGCTTAATGATGGCTTGGACTTTTCTAGTAAATTAAGGCAATGGTGCCGATTTACATCCCTTTTAATGATTTGTCGTATTTCTTACTATAGCTATTATATATGAAAAGTAACTCCGGAGTTGATCATTAGGGTTCAACCTTATTCCTTCATCTGAGCTCTTATTTAGATTATTCCTATACTGAGGTAAAATAAACGTAACTACTATATCGTAAAAATATACCAAAAAATCAGTTTAACCAGGATATGTTTGGAAGAAAATCTGGGAACATATAAGGAAAAGCAATTTAAGAAATGAAATGGTCAAAATATAATGAGTAATTTAGAAAATACTAAACTCATTGTTTTTCAATAGGAAATACTATAAAGAAGCTTTGTAGAATTAATATATATAAAATTTTAATACTGATTTTAAAGTCACAAATGTTATTTGCAATAATAGATTACAATTTTCTGTTTCTTTTACAATTTTTTATAACCTCTGATTTTCAAGCATTTTTTTAAAAAAATTTTTATCCAAGCATTGTGAATAGAATGAAAATTCTGGTTCTAGGAAATAACAATCACACTCTTCAAGAAACATTAAAGAAAAATAATAAATAATCAATACTTCTATCTACAGTACTCATTCAAAAATAATTGTATTTTGCAGAACAGGAGAAATTATTTTTGAAAATAATTTACAGGAAATCATATTATTATTTGATAAACTGTAGTTAAATAATAATGAAGAAGTAGAAATATAGAATTAGAATAAAATCTGATAAGAAAATATTTTAGTTTCATCAAATTTTTATTTGTTTTTGAGATAAATAAATTTTAAAGAATGTTTTATAAAATATTCACTTTTTTTGGTATTTTTCGGTTATATAATAAATTTGTAATTATTTACAGAAATAATCACATTTATATTTCTTTAGATTTCTTAGACATTTTTTAATCAAATTCATTATATATAATGAAAATTACTATTATTATTTAGTTTATGCTACAATATTGCTATTACTATTATTTTCACTTTTTATCGATTACATTTCTACAGGTTTTTTATGTCTAATTTAAAAATTAAAATAAATTTACGTATGTATATTACAAAAACTCGAGAAATGAATTGCTCCACCTTCAGTTTTTTTTTAATTCTCTGCGCTTTTTTTATATTACTAATTTAGGCAGCATATTAATTTTCTGTAAAAAATATTCATAAACATAGATTTTAAAATTAAGTAAGTAAGTACTTTTGTAAATTTCATTAACTCAAGAGTGGTATATGTATAAATAGTAAATACTATCAAAAATAATAAAATTAAAAATTAATTTTTTAAAAAATCTCCAAAATCTTTTCTTTGGAATTATTAGTTCAATTTTACGAATAAAATATTAACATTTTTAATTGAAATAGATCAGTAATATAAGTATTATTATACTATCTTTCAGGATAATGCAATAGAATATATCTTATAAAAATGCAGAAATACAAAGCAAAGCATGGGAAAAACAAAGAATCTAAGGATAATTCTTTTTCACTTAAGAATACAAACGTATGATTATATGGATATGAAAATATCAATCCGTGGATATCAAATCACACAAAAAAAACCCATATATCTGCTCATCAAGAATGATATTAGCGATAGTTTATTCAACCACAATATCTAATGTCGGTTGCTATGGTAACGATTCCTACCTAGGGGGCTCCTTTTCCGGTTTCTATTTCCACAGCAGAAATAATCCTCACAGCTGTGAGATCGAAACAATGTCTGACTTCCGGGCAAATACGTGACGATAAGAATAATAAAAACAATTTCAGGAAGCACATAAACGCCGTAACTTTTTTCTCCGCGGGCTTGGTCATTTCGATTAAGATTGAAGAAAGACATCACATATTGCCCTCCAGATAGCCAACAACAGATATCTTTTTTTATATATCTTTGTTTTATTGAAAGAGAAAAATGAACGAAATTCATCAGTATATAATAAACGATACACAAAATCTATCTATCTATCTATCTTTATCTGTATATGTATCTGTATCTATATCTAAATCTATCTATCTGTATCTGTATCTGTATCTGTATCTGTATCTATATCTGTATCTATCTATCTATCTATCTTTATCTGTATCTGTATCTGTATCTATATCTAAATCTATCTATCTATCAATCTTTATCTGTATCTGTATCTGTATCTATCTATCTATCTATCTGTATCTGTATCTGTATCTGTATCTATGTATCTATCTATCTGTATCTGTATCTATATCTATCTATTGTGTGTGTGTGTGTCTTTATTTTTGTATCAAGAGAAATATTTGAAGATCCTATTTCAGAATTTATTGATTAAATAAGACAAAATATGCTGGCTTTCTGGCGTAGAAGTAGAGCGTCTTCCTCAAGTCCCGGTTCGGGCATGGTTGTTCTTCTGTGTGCTATCTCGGAGAAATGTGACAGTGTCCTCTTGTGCAAAGGGGCTGTGCAAGCAAATGTGGTGAGCGTGTAGCTAAATTGGACTCTTGGTTCTAGTTGATGCTACTTTAAAAAGAACAGGCGCTACTTTCGGCTTAAATCTGCTGCTGTTTCATTAGGAGGTTTGTCCATGGCAAGTGCCATAAGTAACAACAACAACAGCAGACAAAATATAGGTAATCTGGCATGTTCAAATTATTACTAAAGTGGTAGTTATTGCTTATCCATTTTGGATTGATTTCCAATTCAAAACAAGAGATTGGGGAAAAGGTTGGCTGTAGCATCTAAGAAAAGAGCTCTAAGCACCCGTGAGCAGAAGTCTTACTTCTAACTCATATTAATATGACACTTACAAAATTGATCATCCTCTCGAAGTGTTTAAAATGTTTAGTAAAGTGTTTTTGGCAATGAGAATGCCATTCTGCTAATATATCTCTGATGAATAAAAATGTCTAAAAAGCAGAATTAACTGAATTGGAATGATATTTTACAAGTACAAAAATGCAAGTATTGTATTTTTTTTCAAAGCAGTGACCATTCTAGCAAATGGCCTTAACACATTATGATGCCCAAATACTTTCAAAGTATGAGACTTCTGGACCTTCTGTGCTTGACAAGAACAAAATGAATAAAGATTAAAATGAAATCCGCTATGCATATTTCAATGCATCATGTCAGAACATCATTTCTTGAACGACCAAGCCCTACGTGCTCGGCAAGTTAAATTGTATTTCTATTCATTTTAATTGTTTCATTGAATGAGTCACTTTTATATTGCAAATGATCCAAAAAACTTTGTCATGCATTGATTGTTTAAAAACTATCACATTTCCTACTTATTTCATTTCATATAACCACGTGCGCAAAATGACATTTTTCTAGGTTTTATTGGATGTAGTCATTAACTTATTTTAAATCAGAGTTTTTGTAATGCGATAGCAACGCTTTATTAAATTCTGATTTTTTGAGATGCTCGTACAGATTAATAAAATTTTTATTTTTCACCTACGGATTTTTGTTGACTCCAAAACCTTATCCCATAAACAACATCATGTTCTGACATGATAAAAAAGTGTAAAAATATATGTAAGGTAAAAAGAAATTCCTTCAATTTGTATATACGTTATGGAGAGATAAAACAGACATAAAAGATTCTTGCTAATTTCCAGAATCCTTCTTCATCGACATAATCTTCACTCTGAGAGATATTTACATGGCTTTTACTGATTAGCTCTGACGTCTCCAAGACGAATTTTATTCCTTAAAAACCTTACCTTGGAATGATTGTTTCTAAAATCTCAAAATATTTAATTGTTCAGATATGGGCTCAAAAAAGATAAGATTTGCATGTATTAATTTCGGATTGTTTTAATTATCTATTGTAAAAATTTATTAAAATCAATCTTCAAATTTGTATTAAAAATTTACTACATATTCATATGTTCGGTAGCTTACATGGAGTTCATAAAACATGAAAACTTTTAACAAATTCTTGTACTTATGAAACAATACATACAGTTTTGAAATAATTTATATTATTTCTTACACATTTTTAAAAGCTTATTTCGATAAATCTTATTTAGATAAAGACAAAAATGTTTTTGTATAGAAAAACACAATACACAGAAGAAACTGATATAACAGATCGTATGCAAATAGTGGAAGTGTTCAACCATTCAACGCCACGTGATTCGGTCGACAGTGCATATATAAGACAACAGTTGTCTGAGGGGGCTATTGCATCGATTCTTGTTGTTATAATGGCAAATTAAGTTATTTTCAACGAGAATGAATGGTCAGCGCATAAGATATAGAACGCAACGTTTCTGAAATTGAGATGAAATTTGGATTTTCGTAAACGGTCATTTCTAGTGTCTACCGCGAATACTAGATTTCCGGTAAAACTTCAAATTTCCGACAGCAGTGGGGCTTGAAAAATGCCTTGATAAAACAGGATATTCGACATCCTGAAAAGAAATCGCTTCATGAGATAGACGTTCAACATTTGTTGAAAGCCGGCTTGCTGGCGCAGAGGTAGCGTGTCTTCCTCGTGTTCTGGAGGTTCCGGTTCGGGCATGGTTGTTATTCTGTGTGCTATGTGTGAATGTGCCCCCCTGTAAAAAGGGGCTGTGCAAGCGAATGTGGTGAGTGGGAAGCAAAGTCGTACTCTTGGCCCTAGTTGGCGCTACTCAAATACAAGAGACGCTTCATTCGGCTTAATCTACTGCTGGGTTCAGCGGCTGGCTTGTTCATGACAAGTGCCATTTGACACAACAACAACATTTTATGAAATTACTGTGGATTTGAATGCAGGCCGTTCAACTAGTATCAGTGCACGCACTACGTAACCTAATTGATATGGGCTTTTGCAGGCGCAAATCCTCTTTTGTATCATTGGTACCCTTTTAGAATTTTTTAGCACGTTTTCTGGAAGTCCCGGTACGGGTATGGTTGTTCTTCTGTGTGCTATCTGTGAGATGTGTGACTGTGCCACCCTGTTAAAAGGGGCTGTGCAAGCAAATGTGATATGTGTGTAGCTTAGTCGTACTCTTGGGCCTAGTTGGCGCTACTTCAGAAATAAGAGACTTTCTTTTCGGTTTAAATCTGCTGCTGTATCAGCAGGGAGCATGTCCATAGGCAAGTGCCGTAAGTAACAACGACAATAGAACTTGTAAATTATTAGAGGTGAAGATTTAAACTATAATTTCTTTAAATCTTCTGGCTTCACTCTGATTAAAAGAAAAAAAATTCATCAGTAAGATCATTTTAATAATTAAAATCAAATCTGCTATGCCTATTTCAATGTATCAAGTCAGAACATAATCTGTTGAATGGACAACCACCACGAACTGGTGCAAGTTAACTAATAATTTTATTCATTTTAATGGTTTCATTGAATTAAATCACTTTAGCATTGCAAACGATCCAAAAAACTTTGTCTCACATTGTTTGTTTAAAAAAGTATCACGTTTACTATTTATTTCATTTCATATAATCATGTGCTAAAAATGACCTTTTTCTAGTTTTTTCTGTGTTAGTCATATTCTTTTTTTTAATCAGAGCTTTTGTAAATGTGATGGCAACATGTTATTAAAAGCTGATTTTTTTAGATGCTCTTGCAGATAGTAAAATTTCAATTTTTGATTGATTTTTGAAAAAAAATACAATGGAATTTTGAAAAATAATACAATTACGGATTGTATTATTTTTTGCCTATGGTGTTTTTTATTGTTTTTAATTTTATTTTTCGTATACAAATTTTTGTTGACGCCACAAGCCTCATTCCCAAAATTACAACATGTTCTGATATGATAATAAAATTTAATATGCAACAATTTAGTATGCAAACAAATAGTTAATTATTTTTCAAGCGTTTTAGAGCTTTTATTTTTTAAAATCAGAGATTTCGTAAATACGATGGCAACGGGTTATTAAAATCTGATTTTTTGAGATGCTCGTGCAGATAATAAATTTTAAATTTTCCCCCTACGGAATTAAATATTTATTTTTCGGCTACGAATTTTTGACCTCTTTCCCTAAACAATATCATGTTCTAACATGATAAAAAAATTTAAGAAATATTATCTAATTAAAAACTTTGTCATAGTTTTTAATTTTTGCAGCTGTTAAGAAAATAAATATCCACATTTCATCTCCAAGGTCAACAGGCAAAGCGATAAAAATTTACTGAAAAAAATGTTAGGAAAGAAAAAAAGATTTCAAACAGCTTTAAAATCACAATCGTAGAAATCTTTGCTTCTAGAAAAAAAGAAAGAATATATGAATTTTTCTTCGAAATGAGTTTTTTTTTCTTTGTTGAAAATCATTCGCAAGGTGAAAGAAGAGCACGTAGAAAATTTAAAACCAATTTCAGCAACTGTCAATGATGTAAAATGATGCTTCTCCTTCTAAGAAACTAGATTTTATTAATTTATTTCTCCTTTTTCAAATTTAAGCAGCGATTTTCATTGCTTGATCTACACAAAAAATATCCGGAGTCAAATTTTATTTATTTCTACATTCTTATAATTACTTCCTGAAAGATTCAGATTCCGTAAAAAAATACTTTTGTAAAATCTATTAATTTATGCAAATACAGAAACAGTCACATGTTCTAACTCGATGTAGTCTTTTTGAATAGGTGTTATTAAGGAGATTATTAGATTTACGTAAAGGCAAGTGCATAGTATATTTTGCGTAAATAGCATTTTTTTTGTTGATCATGTTTAGACGAATATCCCATGCCCAAATAATAATTTTTTTTGGTTTTGTATTTGAAATGATTATAGGAAAAATTACACATTCAGTATTTCAATTTTATTTTTATTATTTTCTTGGTATTTACGTATAAGACCGTCTTCGCCAACGATCGTCAACGGTTCAGTAACTCAATGGCGACGGATTTAAATTTGGCGATAAAGATCAACGGATTACACCATTGCTGGATTGCCATAATTGGTGGTTTAGCAACTCATTGGCGACTGCTTGAAATTTGGTGATAAAGTTGGACGGTGTAATATATAAGTTCCTTTTTTTAAATCTTTGATTAAATTTTATTAAATTAATAAGCAATTTCAGACAGTTAAGGAATAAATTTTCATTCGAATTAATTACTCAAAAGCATTATATACATGGTGCTAAAAATTAAAAAAAAATCAACAAAATAAAATAAAAAGAATGAAACTTAGAATTTGGATTAAAGCTATAAATGGTATCAGAATTAAAACAATAAATAATACAAAAGTTTCGTGCTTTATTTCCTTAGTATCAATTATAGTTGGGAGAGGGGCTAAAAATATTGTCTTTCAATGCATTTCGATATTTGTTATTTATCAACTCATCGTGTACTTCATTTATTTCAAAGACATTTTAACGTTAGAATGACTTGTTTATTTGTAAATAATTTTTTTTCAATTAATAGCAAAAAGTCAGTCAAATATAGGAAAAGGTACATAATCGAAATTACATGCTTTTTAAGTTTCACAAGGATAATAACGCAATGGTTTTTACCTAAGATATTTATGATGTTTCCCTAAAAGCATTAGAGGTTCAAAAATGGTGAGAGGGGTTTTTAAGTCCAATTCCGATAATTTAGACCATTCCAACTCGTAAAGAACAGAAAAACCATCAGACATAGAAAATCATAGACAATGACATGTCAAAAGTGGAAATGAAATCATATCAATGTCAGACATTATTTTCATGCCCCTCATATCCATGATACATCACTAACAACAAACTTCATATTAGGCAAGACATTTGCGATGTTTATCCAAATGTATTAGACATTAGATATAAGGCTGAAAGTGGAATGATATCCATGTCAGACAAAACTTCCATTTCCATCATATATATCAGACAACATTTCTCCATTCATTACATATGTATATAAGATAACATTTTCTACAATCATATCCACGTCAGACAAAACTTTCATTTCCATCATATACATCAGACAACATTCCTCTATGACGATGATGATGTCGTGTCCGCTTTTTACCACTGAAAGAGGAGTGCATTAGCTTTTGAGGGTATGGACCCCTGAGCACCTGAGGGTAGAAGTCTGAAATCTAGCTCATATGAGGATGAGACACCCACTCACATGCTTGCACAGCCCCTTTTTACAAGGAGGTACATTCACACACCTCACAGAAAGAACACAGAAGAACAACCATGCCCGAACCGGGACTCGAATCCGGAATTCATAGAACACGAGGAAGACGCGCTACCTCTGTGCCAGAAAGCCGGCAACATTCCTACATCCATTATATATAATAGATAACATTTCTAACAATCATACCCCTGTCAGACAATACATTTGTGATTTATATCCAAATGCGTTAGACTTGCATATTTGCTAAAAGGGTTTTCTAAGCTCAATTTCAGCAATTTCGATCTTTTCGACTGAATCCAATAAGAAAAATCACCGGCTTTATACATTGCACGTGAAGGGTGAAAATGGAACCATATCCATTTCAGACATCATACCCATGAGAAATCACTTCCAAAAATAATACATGCCATACAAGACATTTGTGATGTTTATCCAAATGCGTTAGGCGTTAGACGTAAGGGTGGAAAAGGAATCATATACATCCGATAACATTTCCTTGTCCCTCATATTCATCACATAATTCCAACAATTAAATCCATCATGCAATATTTTAACATTCATATCCATTAGGCAACATTTTCAACAATCATATCCATCAGATAACATTTTCAACATTCATATCCATCAGACAACAAATCCAACAATCTCATCCACCAGACAACTTTTTCAACATTCATAACCATCTGACAACACTTGCAACATTCTTACCCCTTTTAGAAAAAAGATATTTGAAATTTTTACCCAAATGCACTAACCCTCATGAATGATAAAGGTGGTTTTCTATGTTAATTTTTTCGAGTTCAAACTTTCCGACTCGGACCGAACAGAAAGATCATCAGCTTCAGCCAATGTCAAAGGGTGATACATCCAGAGGAACACTTTTGTCCAATCTTGGTCAACCATCCAAGAATATTTGCGACTGATTGGTAAAGTAAGTGCGGGAGGTGTTTCGATGTCGCATAATCTGTCTTAATTGAACAAAAGTAATCGATTTACCAAATGAAACTTATTTCCTCAGTCGCACAAGTAAAAAACGACTATGATTTCAAGAATAAGAGAAATGAAAAATGAACTCTTTATAGTAATCCGAAAGTGAAATGCATTATATTATGAATTATTTCTAAACAGTATATAATTCTTTCACATACTTACGTATTAGACCTTCGAGCCGAAAACAACGTGCCAATCACGCCAAATTTCATTTTGCTGGTCAAAATTCTTTAGTGCTTTTAAATATGTGGCAAACCAATTTTGGCGCGTAAACGATCTAATGGCGACAGTTGTTTGATTTGCCGAAACTGATCGACGGCTTATTACGAAAGAACGTTTTTTTTTTCAATTATTCTATACCTAATAATTGTAAATAAAATGGATACACTTTTAAATAAGCATACAACGTAATTAAATGTTCGATTATATATTTTGAAATTTGAAATTTTATCGTTGAATCTAAGTGAATTATTTCAGTTTTTAACATTATCAAAAGGAATTAAATATATTTATACATATGAAGCTTGGTAAAGTACATAAAATGAAAATTTAACAAATTTATAGTGAAAAGAATTATACATTTATTTTATAATTCAAAATAAAAATCGGTAATGCTAATTAGTCTCATTTTTGTTGGGATATTTGAGATAAACAAAATCCCAATTTTATCAATTTAAAGAACTGCAAATCCTACTTCAAAAATCAGCATATATTGTCCAAAATTTTTTCGAGAATTTGTTTTATCGATTTGTTCTATTTAAATAACTATATAAAAGAAATATTTCATCGATATTAATGTGTTTTCATAAAAATATGCAGATGTATAATTATACAATATTATAAAGCAAAAACTGCCTAGCAAAATATGGCTATAAATATTTCTTTGATCTCTAACCCATACTTCAAATAATTCTTTGTTAAATAAAACTAATAGAAAATCTCTTAAAATCACTTCTAAACATGAAATATTTTCGGAAATTTTTTTTTGAAATAAAAACGTTAAGAGATAATTATATAAACTTCTCTTTTAGAAAAACATGTTAAATAGACCCTCAAAAATTACTGGGTTTTTTCTGTAAGCGAATATAATGTTTTGCTCTCGAAGAATCTTTTAAAAAAATATTTTCACAAAATTCAATTGAAAATTCACAGATATCTTTTGAAAACTTTTTTATTTACATAATACAGAAAAATTGTTAAAAAATCGTCTCAGAAATATTTTATACTGTGTGACACCAAAAAAAAATGAATACAAAGCCAAGAAAAGAATTTACAAAGTCAAAATAAATTTATTCAAATGAATACTTAATAAATGTGTGAAATTCAGAGAATTCCATTAGGATTTCTGTCGCTCTTTTTGGAAAAAAAAGGCGAATAAATTAAACTTTTTTCTTACTGGGAACTAAGATAGAGTAACATTTAATTGCTTAAGACATATGTATTTTTTTCTCAGATTAAACAGTATAATTTTTTGCAAACGAAATGCATTTGACTTTTTTCCAATTATATGCTAAGACAAATGGCCAAGTCCATTTATAAGGGCTTTGAAAAAAAAATGTGCGGTATTTTTCAAAATAGAGACATTTTTGTTTTTCAGAAAAAACGTTTTAATCCCTTTAACCATATTCTCTTACATTTTTCTCTATGATAAATTGATGTTTGAGAGAGTTCAAATTTCAAGCTAGAACTGATGCTGTAAACACTATCAATCTGGGTTGCAACATTTAATTTTGCCTCATATCAAAGTAAATATTTGTAAATCCAATTTTGAAGGATAAAACTGATTTAGCAAAATTAATTGCTAAATCAGTTTTATGCTTCAAAAAATGATGGCAAAATAAAATTTATGCCTAAAAAGTGATTGAAAAATCAATTTTATACTTTAAAAATGATTGCAAAATAAAATTATGCCTCAAAATGATTGCAAAATCAATTTTATGATTCAAAAATGATTCAAAATAAAATTTATGTTTCAAAAAAGTGATTGCAAAATCAATTTTATACTTTAAAAAATGATTGTAAAATAAAATATATACCCCCAAAATTATTACAAAACCAATTTTATTCTTCAAAAATGATTCAAAATAAAATTTATGCCTCAAAAAAGTTATTGTAAAATCAATTTTATATTTTGGTGAGGTCACTCTTTGAGGGTTCCAGGTTCGAATTCTCCAGTTCTCCAGTTTTGAATCTTTCTTTAACCCCGTAACTGGTTTATTTTTCTTACTATCTAATAAGATGACACCTTCTATTTTGGGAATAAATTTTTATTATTATTCAAATGGAAATCCATGGAATACTTAGTTTAACTAAGTATTCGAAGTCATTTGACTATTGAATTATAATTGTTATGAATGATTTATTTTTTGTCTACAACTATCAAAATTCGATAAATCGATGGACGTACGGCGTACGGGCAAACCGGTGAAGTGGTTAAGTAAATCATATTCACGAATTTTAATATAAACTCATTATCATTCAGACGCCAAAAATCGTTATCTCAAAGAATAATACTAACTATACCATCATCCATCCCCCTCCTCTCATTTGTCTCAAATAACTTTCTTTTATTCCTTAGACAAAACCAGAGGTATGGGAATTATTCTAAATATTTCTCTCATAAGGAAATGGGGAAGCAGTTCATTTAGTTGTTCATAACATGCGCTCTTTCACACAAAATATAACAGTAACAACGTCTGTTTTTGACACTTTTGGATTATTTCTTTTTCTTTTCAAAAACGAATGTTTTTGACTTCTTTATGCAATCATAAAAAGCTTGTTTAGGCAAAAGACCAGGTTTAGGTAGAAGGTTTGAAGGTTTTATAGAAGGTTTGATTTTTTTCTGAGCTGAGGGGGATGATATTTTAAAATCTGAATGAATAACTTATCTCTATAAATAAATCTTTGATTTCTTTAGCTTTGAGGTTATCCGCTTATGTTTTCCCCGATATGCCAACTGGGGTTTGAAAAACAAAAGCCTATTTAGGGCGGATATTGAGTTTACGAACAATCATAATTGCATTCTTCAATTTTCTCCTCATATCAAGGGCAATTTTTAGAAATCAAATCTGTATAAAAATGTTTTATCTTTAATTAAATGTTACTGAAAACCTGAATTTTTTTTTATCTAATCCCGTTCCCCCCACCATAGAATGTATAAAGAGAGCGTAACAAATTTCTTATTAATAGGTCAAATAGATAGGTCAATTAGATGGGGTCAATGGAATAATATTCATATAATTTCAATGAATAATCTTTACATATTTTATCTTACAGATTTTTAATCATCAATTTTTAAAAAGTATAATTTAAAAGTATAACTTAAAACCATCAAGAACAAATAAAAAATCGCAAACGGAAGCAAAAGAAACATGATTTCTTTTCGATATTGAATTTTTTCTCATTCTTTGTAAGAGCGAAAGAACTGATATGGAACATTCCTAAAAGCACTGTATAAAACGCTGTGAAATTTTTATGAATGGCATGAAATAAATTTCAGTCTGTTGTAGGTATATTAATTGTTTGTGTTAAGGTGGACTTAATACAACTTTTCATTTCTAATCTAATAAAAAAGCTATCTAATATATTTTTTTCATAAAAAAATAAAATCAGTTATTGAACTACCATCTACCATTAGACATAATATTATATATATATATATATATACACACTCACACACAC
>JAOUZG010035770.1:988339-1000513 GCA_026289955.1 Argiope argentata
ACATTTGAAAACGCCATCTAGTAACAAACAATGGAATTAGGATTACTATGTCGAAAATGAAACGAAATGGGTAATAGGGAATTGGAAAACGAATACGTAAAGCATGAATAAGTTAATAAAGTTCTCTTTATGAATATTATGATATGAACATAGCTCCTCAATTCCACAACTATTTATTAAAATTATTTTTTAGAAGTTGATTGTACCAGAAAGGAGGACAGACAGAAGAAAATGTTATCGTTGAATCAAATAAATTGTTCCATATCAAGTATCTAAGTTACCAAGTGTGATTTCTAATCGAATGTTTTTTTATTCAATCACCTTAGGGGGCTGATTTATAGTGATTGTTTTTATAAGAAAGGGCATCAAAAATAAGTTACTTACGTTTTAGACCGTCCAACTTTATCGCCAAATTTGAAGTCGTCCCCAATAAGTTTCCAAATCGTCAATTATGGCAATCCGCCAATGGTATAATCCATTGATATTTATCGCCAAATTTAAATCCGTCGCCAATGAGTTACTAAACCGTTGGCGGCGACGGTCTAATACGTAAATACCGATTCTGGCATGGATTTAACATTTTTCAATCAATCCAGCGATATTCGGCGAGTTTGGAGATTGAATCCTTGAATAGGGCTAATAATATTTTCAAATCAAATTTCATGTACCAACCAATTGGTACATAATTTTTATGTAGAGCTTCAGTCGTAGTCCCAAAATACATTCAAATGCACTGAATTTTTTCATGTTTACATGTTACTGATAGTACATATCTATAGGTGGTCAGATCCTCCTTGAATTTAACTAAAATTTAAATAGTTGACTACATTGTCGATTTTAACCTGTAACTAGAAAAAAGAATTTCTTGACGTGGCCTTGAGATTTAGAGTCTAAATGAATCATTATTCTTCTGACATTGACATGGCATTGCTATTTTTCTACACTGTCTTTTTTAAACAGCGTTGGAATTTATTTCGGTAACACAATACATTCTGAAAATATTATGGTTACTAAAATATTTAAAATATTAATATTATTATTAAAAAAATGTTAAATGTTATAACATTAAATGTTGGAAAGATGTAATATGAAAAATCTAAACAATCTTTTAATGAGTATTTTCTTTAGATACTCATTAAAAGATTAGATATTCGTTTAGATACTGAAACATTCCCTAATTTAAATAGCTGTTAGAATTTTGCATACAAAAACGAAGAATATAATATTTTAAAATATCATTTGTAGAATATTTATTTATGTAAAGGTTTGGCGATGGTTGGCGGAGACGGTATAATACCCAAGTACCTTGAATTCATGTTTTATATTTAATAAAGACCAGATATAGGTGAATTCGACCTTTATCTCACAGACCAACTATATAAAAAGTGTAAGTGTAGAACAAAAATCTTACAAAATACCTTCATTCTTCTAAATTGCAAAGCAACATTGAACACTGGAAGCAGAGGTCATTCAAACAACTGAATACAACAATACATCTTGAGTTATAACTAGACGCAATGCAGTTTTCTTAGGGAATTTTTTATACAAATCAAATAGAAATAAAACCAATTGTCAGATGCCATAAGGCAGAAAATAAATAATAGAAAAATAAAAAGATAATATCATAATATAAAGATCGCATTGCCACTCTAATGCATTATTCTACAAGCTCTGACGAAGATCTACTATCACCATAATCGCATTCTACATTAGCATATAAAATTAAATACTGATTAGTATTTTAACATATTGCATTGATTAAATAATATAGAGAAGGGGTTCTCAAACTTTTATACATTGCAACCCCCTTTTTTGGCTTACTATTTTGCTTAGTATTATAGTATTTTGGCGACCCCCCAAAGTTTTAACTCTGTCTAAAATTTAGACAGAGATTTTGAAAATTTTATAAGTACTCAAGAGTTCGTAGAGTATGTGTCGGGTATTGGCGCCACATATCTTGACACTTCATCTATCGCCTTACTAGTATCATCTCATCTCTAAACTTTGATTGAACAGTTTACAGATTACATTCCAGATAAGAATATGAGTGGGGTCGTGTGGATAGTCAATCCGTTCAGTGACCAAGCCGTAACAAAAGCTGAGCTAAGTATCCATCATCATTACCAACTGATAGAAATTTCAAGTGATCATTCAGCTACAGTAAATTTTAACAAAGATTATATCGATACGTTTTGGATACGTATTAAAAATGAATACCCGGAACTGTCCACAACAGCATTAAAACCTTTGATGCCATTTTCTTCATATTACAACTGTGGAAGAGGATTCTACATAATGATGAATTTAAAAACAAAATCAAGAAATTGCTCGACACTGGAAAATGACATTGTTTTATGTGTTACAAACCTCATTCTAGACATTAAGAAAATTGGTTAATTCCAAACAAGTTCAAAAATACCATTAACTAATAGAACACAAGAACCAGCTTGTATGTGTACTCTTTTTTAACTCTGTCTACAGCAATAAAACTAATTTTCTTTAAACTTTTATTCCACAACTCGTGACCACCCCAGGACACATCCCGCGACCTCCCTGGGGGTGGCGATCCAATTTTTGAAAACCCCTGATATAGGGGTTCTGCAAGTTTTCTAGACTTATTGAGAACCTATCGAGTTGTATGAATCGATTTGACAAAATTTCTCTATTCAAGACTTAAATTGCTCTTTTTACACAAAGTCATTTACAATTGTTAAGATTAAGTCACCTACAGAGAAAGAAACAAAGCCATTTTTATAACAGAAAATTGGAGTACATGGAACTCGACAAGAAGGTCGACTGTGAATGGAAATCTCTACCAGTAAATTCGTGAATTCAATGGCAGAAAAAGCGCCTCCAGTTGAAGTTTACAACTTAAATTAAATTGAATAAAAGTTTCTAACTACATAACAACGTGATTCTTCGAGTAACAACGTATAAAGTTTAGTTAGTTTTAGCTTTACTGCTAAAAGGACATTTACAATAAATTTCGCTGTCTCTATTGTGTCTTACTCGGAGTGTTTTTATTCCTGCAACTTGATACCAATTACTTCATGTTTTATTCCTTAAACCTCCATTTTTATCATGATGTTGTATTTGGGATGAGGTTTATGGCGTCAACAAAAAAAAACAGTAGCCGAAAAATAAACATTTTCTTATATGCATGAACATCTCAAAAAATCAGCTTTTATTAACGTATTGTCACTGCATTTACAAAAGCTCTAATTTTTTAAAAAAATAAGTTAATGACTACACCCAATAAAACCTAGAAAAATGTCGTTTTGAGCAAGGGAGGACATAGGAAATGTGATACCTTTTTAAGCAATAAATTGAAGACATAGTTTTCTGCAATACTAAAGTAACTCATCCAATGAAACAATGGAAACGAATTAAAATATAATTTAACTCGCACGAGCACGTGGTGATTGACCGTTCAAGAAATGATGTTCTGACATGATACATTGAAATTTGCATAGCAGATTTCAATTTAATCTTTTTCTTGGTTGTTGATTATTAAAATCACCCCTTTTACATGAACGAGAAAGTAGTCGAATAAATCGGTCAGAATGATTACTGAATGACAAAGAATGTTGAAATGGAAATTTTATTGTCTGCACGAATATGTAAAAAATAATCAACTTTTAATAACGTGTTGCCATTTCATTCACAAAAGCTCTGATCTATATAAAATTAGTTAATTATTACAACAAATAAAACTTAGATAAATGTCATTTTGAGCACGTGATTATATTAAATGAAATAAATAGGAAATGCGATATTTTTTTAACCATCAATGCTAGACAAAGTTTTTTGGATTGTTTGCAATACTATAGTGACTCATTCAATGAAACAATGAAAATGAATAAAAATATAGTTTAACTTACACGAACAAGTATTGCTTGGCCGTTCAAGAAATGACGTTCTGAGATGATACGTTGAAATATGCATTGTAGATTTCATTTTGATATTTTTTTAAAAAAATTATTTTCTAATTGTAAAATTAATTTTTATGTCTTTTAAATTTTAATTATATTCTCATTTATGCTTGAGTACTCGTGTTTGCTTTAAAATATAATTACAAAGTTTGCAATCTTCAGTAACTCATTGTTGGAGGAGTATCATTCATGTTTCTTGTGTTCCAACAATAAATGAAAACAATGAAGATAATTAGTTTTTCTTTTGTTTTCCGTCCATTAAGTACTTCTGCTGTTCATGTTATTTCTCTCATTCAACGAAAAGACATAAAATAAGATTTGTTGCAGACCATGAAAATAACAAGGCGTGATATTTTGCTTCAGTGTTTTCCAGTGATTCATTCAATGAAGGAAAACACTTATCGCATGGAGGGTTGTCAATATAATATTTTTGTTGTTGATGTCATTCAAGGATAGATAAAACATGTTTTTAGTCTAGATACAGAAATTCTTTAATGTGCGGGCTCTAAAAATATATCTGAGCACAATATCGTTCCAGAGATATACGTTACTCTCTTCAGAAATGTGATCATATGTTTTAAGAATTCTGCTTATGGATACGAATTTCATTTGTCTATTATCAGGATAGTATATTGAAATGTTTACGATAAAATTGGAAAACTATTTTAAATCATAAGAATCATGATTCTTCTGATTTTCCAGTAATTGTGAGATACTTTACATCAAAATGTAAAAAAAAAATACTGCCACTTGCTTGATTTTTTTTAAAAAAAGTATGCATTAAAAGTAGTGATTTTATTTGCAAATGAACCATTCTTTAATTTAACCCTTCATGTATATTGTTCTTGAAATGACTTTAAAAAACAAATCCATGATTTTGACCTTTTTGATATAGAAATTTGTCAGTCACGAAAACATGGATAATGTTCATTGGATTTAAACTAAAGATATCTGCTTAAAATACAAAAAAAAATGTTATAAAGTTAAGTTATTGTTATGAGTGATTATATTCTTATTTAATCATCCATAAGATTATTATAAGATATTAAAGACATTATAATAAGATTATAAGATATTCTGGTACTTACGTATTAGACCATCTTCACCAGTGAACGCCACGGTTTAGTAACTCATTGGCGACGAATTTAAATTTGGCGATAAAGATCAACGAATCACACTAAAGCTGGCTTGCAATAATTGCCAATTTAGCAACTCATTGGCGACGGATTTAAATTTGGAGATGAAGATCAACGAATTACACCAATGCTGAATTGCCATAGTTGTCGGTTTAGCAACTCATTGGTGACGACTTCAAATTTGGAGATAAAGTTGGAAGGTCTAATACGTAAGCATCAATATTCTTTTTTAATCACCTATAAGTGATTATATTCTTAATAACTAACACTCAAAAACCTGTAATCAATTTTACAAAAAAACGTTTGGTTAAATTGATTATAGAGCAGTTTATTTTTACGCATACTTAATAGTTATATTTTCCGCTAGTAATATAGATCATAATACGTCTGTCTATAAGTATATAGGTTGACGCTGCATAAACAAAAAATGTTAAAGGGGAAACATGCAGAATTCAGAATGTGGAATCGTGCATCTAAGAACTGCTTTCAATATTTAATTAATTAAAATTAAAAGCAAAATTTGGTGCTTTTTTGGAGATAACTTCTAAAAATATAGCAGTATAAAATTAAGTTTAAACTTATTTTAAACTCAAAAATTTACCATTTTATGATACAAAAATATTCTAGTTTTTATGCCTTATCTATTTATTTTAAAAAAATAATTTGTTTTACAATATATATTTCATCTTCGAAGTGAAATTCCAAGTGATATTTTTAATGCTTATAATATTTCAACATGATTTCTTTTCCAATGTTGATTATCAAAATATAAAATTTCGAATTATTTGTTCATGTTAAATATTTTTCATCATAAAGTATGTTGCCAATTAAAATTTAGAAATGTCCTTATACCTACAGTTAAGGTTCTGCTTCAGTATTTTAACTTTACAGCTTAGAGTGACTCATTTGTTTTGTTTTCATAATTTCGCATTCTTAAACAAAGCATGCACCCCATGTAAAACGCAACAAAATGTTAACCTCATTTTATAATTTCAACCTTGGCATTAATAAATGAAACATTCTTGACCTTATTAAAAGCTTTCTTTATTAATTGTTTTTCTATAGAATTTATGAAATCTGAAAAACTAAAATAGAAAAATTTTATCTCTTGACTGAATTAATATTTGACATTTTAATATTTTTTAAATTTGAAACTAATGATGATGGATAATTAAAAAGTATAACACATTCTAATTGATTAAGATATAATTGATCCTACTTTCTACCGCCGATCAATAACTGGATAAAAAAGCATATATCTTTCACAAAAAAAAATTAAAAATATGAAACCAGAGACATTACAATAAAAAATAATATTTTAATTTTTTATATTTAAAAGTTTTGATTCTAAATTTATGACATGGAGTTCAATTAATCAGAGCAGCTGCACCGTTTTAATATAGAAAATGAATCAAATTATATAAAATTTTATTCTAAGACACATTTTTAAACTCTAACGATGCTATTCTTAATTTTTTCCTAAATTTTGATGATCCAATAGTGAAATACTTTAACTTAAGAATTTTTTTAAAAAATTAAAACATGCATTAATGTCTTCTTCAATTCTACATTTGATTAAACATTTCGTAATTTAGAATTTAGATTAGTTTCCCTATACTGAAATTGGTCATTTATGTACTCGAAATGTGTTTTTTCTTCTTCATATATTGATTTATTTATATTTTAAATGGATGATGTCCAAAAAAACATTTTTAATTATTAAACATAGACGCCTAGATGAACTTATATTCTTATAATAGCAGTTGTCTACAATGGAGAAAAAAATATGCTTCATTGTTTCATTCTTATTTCCGTTCCATTAAGTACTTCGGAAACGTGTAATAAAGAATCGTGTAAAATTATCAAAATAAAAAGGTTAGTCTGCACATTGTTTTCCAATAATCTTTTCGTTAGATTAAATAAAGTTTTACATTGGTGAACCATAGGGCAATAACACAACAGTATATGGTGCTTCCATTAAGGTTTTCCATATTTCCAAATCAAATAATTTACGCTAATTCATAATCCAGGACCTGGGTTTTCCAGATTAAAATCTTTTTTTGTGTCTAAGAGTCGCTATTTTAGCCAAAAATCCATCATCCTTTCACAACTACGCCAATAAATGGTTTTAACCATTATAATCTATAATGTTCCTTGTTTTGAATTCGTTTTTTAAAATTTTTGTATTAAATTTTCAAATAGGGGATTTAAATTCTGTTAAAAGGGCCTTGAATCCGCATGTGTATATGTATTTAAGCAATTTAACACTCTTTTTAAAATTTCTACTATTAGTTCATAGTTTTCCTATAGATAGATAGATAGATAGATAGATAGATACTAAAGTGACAAAAGCCATGGTATAGCAATATGAGATAGCAAATATACAGATGACAGTAGTATCGAAGCGAAAAAGTATAAATGCGCAGTTCGTTTTCCAGAGCTTTCATTTGTGTTCAAGTTATTCATGTGAACAGGTTTTTCGTGATTGATGGCGGGACGACGAGAATTAACAGACTTTGAACGTGCAATGTTAGTTGGAGCTAGACGCATGGGTCATTCTATTGCGGATATCATTAGTAAATTCAACATTCCGGGATCCACAGTATCAAAAGTGTGCCGAGAGTATGAAATTTCAGGCATCCCATCCCATCATGGATAGCGCAGTGGGCGACCACCTGCACTTAACGAACGAGACCACCGACGTCTGTGTAGAATGGCCAATGTTAATAGACTTCATCAAATAACTGCAGGAATCAATGTGGGACGTACGAGGGACGTGTCCGATAGGACTGTGCGGTGAAATTTGTCTTCCTTGGGCTATGATAGCAGATGACCGACTCGAGTGCCTTTACTGACAGCACGACATCGCCTGCAACGACTCTCCTGGGCTCGTGAGCATATCGACTGGTCCCTAGACCAGTGGAAAACCGTGGCTTGGTCAGATGAGTCACGATTTCAGTTGTCACGAGCTGATGGTAGAGTTCGAGTGTGGCGCAGACCCCACGAAGCTCTGGACCCAAACTGTGAGCAAGGCACTGTTCAAGCTATTGGTGGCTGCATAATGGTGTGGGCTGTTTTTACATGGCATCGACTCGGTCCTCTTTTGCAACTGAACCGATCATTGATTGGAAATGGTTATGTTTAGCTGCTTGCAGATCACTTGCAGCCATTCATGGACTTCACGTACCCACACAACGATGGGATTTTTATGGATGACAATGTGCCATGTCACCGGGCCAGAACTGTTCGCGATTGGTTTGAAGAACATTCCGGACAATTCCAGCGCATGATCTGGCCACCTAGATTGCCCGATAGGAATCCCATCGAGCATTTATGGTACATCATCGAAAGGTAGGTTAGTACCCAAACTCCTGCACTATCCACACTTTCACAATTATGGACGTCTATACAGACAGCAATATTCCTGCAGAGGACTTCTAACGACTTGTGGACTCCATGACACGTCGAGTTGTTGCACTTCGCCGAACAAAAGGAGGACCGACACGATACTAACAGTCATCCCATGACTTTTGTCACTTCAGTGTATATATATATATATATATATATATATATATATATATATATATGCATTTTTTAAAACTTGAAGTGGATGTACTTGATGTTATTACAGTTTTTACAAATATTAATTAGTTCTTTTTAATTAAATTCATTTTTAATACTTTAAATATAGTTTTATCAGTTTTTAAGGAAAATTGAATACAACATGCAAATCAATCTGTAAAATTCAAGTATTTCTGTATTTTTCATGTTAAGGTGAATAATGCTAGTTCAATTCTTGTGAAAATGAATAGTTCTTTGATAAATTATTTATATTAATTTTAATTATTTAATAAAAAATAACTTAAATTAAATTTTCTTTGTTGTTCTAAGTAATAACTGACACATTTTTTTATATTACTTGTTTTTCATTTAAGCTATATTTCTGGTATTTCCATTTTAACAACTAGAAATTAGAATTAATAATGAAAACCATAATTTTAGCCTTTAATTTTCAAGGCAAATAAGTTTAGATAACATCTACCCTAAAATCCAACTATACCATTTGGATTTATCGATATAGGCATCATAATAGTCCATATAGATAAAATCCTTAAAATTCCTTTTCTGCTATTTTCTTAGATGTCGATTAAGGCAGCTAAAATTGTTTTTCTCATTTGCTTTAATACTCTATCCTATTATCCATTGTAGCAGTTACATTATTACTCATATTTTCTCTTTTGAATACTAGATGGCGATGCGTGATTAAGTACACATCCCATAGTTCAATGGGGTTATGAGTAAAAGAGATGATGCTGTTCTGATAAGCTGCGCACGTGAATGGCTGGTTTCTTTTAGTGTGTGAATGTGATTATTAAAACATATGTTCCTAAAAATTTTCTTCCTATTGCTTTCTGAACGGATTCTAATAATCTACATTCCACCAAACATTAATTTTTTTAATAGATTAACAAAGCATAAAAATGCAATACTTTTCTTCTTACTAGCATTAATCTTCATATATAAATAGTTTATTTATGTCAATCTAAATTACAAAAAAATTATTCGGTGCCTTTGAGATTTACTTTCTTGAAAACCTATAAAGGCTTTTAACTAATATACCTTCCTGCCTGGTATATCTCTCTAAGTTGCACGACTATATCTGTATATCCATTTTTCTCATCTTATGAACTTTAACAAAAACCAGATGCTGTGCCCAAAGTTTTAAATCTAAAACAAGGTGGAGTTTCTTTTAACTCTGTTATATATTTTTCGTTCTTAGACTATAAAAGAACTGGTGGTTTTGTAGAAATTTTTCATCGGAAAAGTAATAAATACCAATTAAGTCTAGTTAATCTGAAGGTCATATCTCATCCACTAGATTACTATATTCTTAGTAGATTTATTAATTCTTTAAACTAGAATTTAGCCTTCAATCTAACAATTTCCTCCTTGTGAATCCTGCAAAGTCTGCAGTTTTTCTAGGTTTTCTTTCAAGAGCCAATCCGTGTGCAATAATCAAACGATAGATTCCAAATATAATGATAAAAGAGATAATAATTTATATTGTTTTATAATATAGTAATATCTTTAGATTCGATTTTTTTTTCTGAAAAATTGCCAATGCTTAGATAACTAAATACAATGAAAATGTGACAATTGGACTAAAGCTGATACCATTTTATGAAATAATACTTTGGATTTACGGCTTTCATTTCATTTACATTTTTTCTGACAATATTTCATTCTTTTTTTCTTGTAATAATTTTTTTCTTTTTTTTTCTTTCTTTCTCTTGTTTAATTATATTTTAATGCAATATGTGCTTCAGAGCATGCTTATGGTATGCATAATATATGCCATATTTCTGTTTTTAATTGATGCAGTATGATCTAAAATTTTAAATTTTTTTTTCAATTATTAAATAAAAGTTTAAAACGAAATCAGCTATGTTTATTTCTATGTATGATGTAAGAACATCATTTCTTGAACAGCCAAGCACCACGTGTTTGTGAAATTAAATTATATTTTGATTCATTTTAATTGTTTCATCTAATGAGTCACCTTAGTATTGCTAACGATTCCAAAAAAAAAACTTTGTATAGCATTTTTTTGTTCAAAGAAATATAACATTTCCTATTTATTTCATTTAATGTAATCGAGTGCTCAAAATGACATTTTTCTAGGTCTTATTTGTAGTCATTAACTTTTTGTTGTAGTCATTAACTTTTTTTATCAGATTATTTATCAGTAAAGGCAATAGCAACGCGTTACTAAAAGCTGATTTTTTGAGATGCTCGTGCGGATACTAAAATTTCAATTTTTCGTCTTCGGATTTTTAATTTTCGCCTACGGTTTATTATTTATTTATTTTTTATTTTTCGTATACAGATTTTTGTTGAAGTCACAAACCTCCTTTCCAAAACCACATCATGTACTGACCTGATAATAAAATTTAATATGCCAACAAATTAAAACAAACAGTTAATTTTTTTTTGCATTTCGGGGGTTTTCTTTGTAAGGAAATGAAATATCCACCTATAGCCCTAATCTTAATTTCTGATAATTTAAATTTCTTGAAGTCGTAGAAAATTATTTAATAAATAATGTTTAATAATTATTTTAAATTACTTTATAGAAGATAAAGAAAAAACTAGTTGAAAATTTTAGATTTTTAATATACCTGATGCATCAAACACTGAACCAGGCGTAATCATGTTCAGAACTCTGATCTGAACATAATTACCCTTTGAAGTAACATCCCGGGATAATTAATTTAAATTAGGAAATATTTTATAATAATGCCGGAAATTGAAGAATATTTTTAATTTGCATTTAATGTTTCGCTTCATTAAAAATTATTAAAGTTTAGAAAACTAAAACTGATTAACCTTAAATTTCTTCTGTTACAAATTCACCATAGTTTTGGAGTTATTTAACATCACTGAAGCATCATTCACATCACGTTGTTATTCATGTTAATTTTAACTAAACAGAAAAGACGAATGTTAGAAACCTTCAGTGGAAATAGGGGCATTATTTACATAATTATAAATCCCAACAGATAAATTGGCGAAATTCGATAACCTTTTATCATTTCAACAGCAGTTTATGGGAGTTAATATAAAGAATATGTGTTCTTAGTATGCATCATTATTTAGATTATTAATTATGTAGAACATTATAGCACGTGATAATCCTTAAGATGGTGAAACATAATAACTTTATGCAATTTTCTTGGCATGAACTGCTTAAAATTCTCAGTTAGAATTTTGAAACTGAAACTAATTTGATTACACTAGAAATAATAATTTTTTTATTCAATTCTTTTAAATGTCATTATTGATACAAGGCTAGGTGGAAATGGATATATATGATATAAGACTTACATTTACTTGTTTATTTTATTGATTTATATATTGCATATAAAAAATTTTATGAGAAAATTATTTAAATGAGACCTACGATCTTTTTGTAAGCGTGATATTATTATAACATGACATTGGATAAAAATCTAGTTTTACTATTCCATCAATGAAGAGTTGAAAACATTTTTTTTTTCAATTCCTGCTATTAGATCTCTCTCTCTCTCTCTCTCTCTGTGTGTATA
>JAOUZG010035770.1:1062739-1097478 GCA_026289955.1 Argiope argentata
CTACTTCTAATGGGGCAATGTAAGAGAGTGAATTTTCTAATCCTAATGGGGCAAGAGTGAATTTTCTACAACAATGGGGGAAACACAATGCAGATTAGAAACTTTTTATTTCCTTTATTATGTTTTTCCTTAATATAAAATTACTTCGGTATGAATCCGAAAGAACGATGAATTAAGAGTGTTTAATTTTAAATGTTTCAAATACTAAGACTTACTATTCTTTCTACTTTTTTATGAATTAAGTCAATTCTCTGATTTTGAATTCCTGAAATTTCTGGCATTTTCAAAGTTAAATTCAAGAAATTCACTACATTATACAGGATGTCTCAACAATACCGGGTGAACTCTGCACAGCCAGATTCGCTGTTTGGAAAACATAGAAATTGTTCAAAGTACTATATCTCTACGACTAATAGTTTTCTAAAAAAATTGCTAAAATGTGCTAAAAATTTGATTTTAGAGGGAAATTTATTTTTCAAGCAGTATATTGACTCCAAAAAGAATGCACGTAACGCTAAAATAATTGTGCTTTTCCATTGTAAACAGCATTTACACAAACTACCGCAGTGTCCTGATAGCAATAAAATTGAATATATGTGGGCCACATTCAAAATAGTGGTCTAAAAACCCAAAATTAGAGACAGAACCTGTTTAAAACCATTGATGCAATAATAATGCATAAAATATCGTCAGATATCACCAAAAATCTGTCGAATCCTCATCTCGATATCTAAAAGTCATTTTAAAAGCTGAAAGATATGTAATTAAAAATTAATATTTTCTTTTTCTTAGAGGTTTTGCAAAAATTTTTATTGGTGTACTCTCATTTTTTTAATGCAAATATCTGAAAATGTTTATTTAAAGCGTTTCTTATATTTTTTAGTTGTGAATTTTTTCGTTTATTTTTCTTAATTTTTACTTTAAATTAAACCATTTCTTATATGCCAAAATAAAAATATGTTTAAACTTCTAGTTAATGTGTTATTTGCCTTGAAAGTTGAATTTATCAAGTGCAAGTAAGATGTATTCCCATTTTTTTTGAACGACAGTATATTTAAGAATAGGAATAAATTAGAGTTATTACACTTCTTTATTCTGAATTGAATTTGGAACTATTTGCTTTGGACTAAAAATGAATTGTTCTGTCTTCTTCGGAATGGAGTCATAGAAAATTTCAGTCATATAACAAGTTAATATTTATATATTAGAGAAAAAATTACTGATACAAAAAATAGGCTTCAAAGAACGTCGGGAAAAACTTTTAAAGATCATTTTTCTTTGTCAATGAAACTTTTTCAAAGATGATTTTTCCTTGTATTCTGTTAGATTTCATATTCTGTAAAGGGTTTCCACCTTTTTATCAAATCAAACAACAACTGCTTGTTTACTCAGCCACGACGTTGGAATTCCAGTTGCTATGGCAACGGAGAATAGCTGCGGGTCATCTTTTCCGAATGCCATTCGTTGGATGAAATAATTCTCACATCTGATCGTCAGGAATGAAAGGTCAATGCACTACGATAAGAAGAATATAGACTTTTCGATCAAATAGAATACTATGTGATTAGACTTCAATTCGTATTTGTCATTTCATTCAATCAGAAAAATGGATAATCAAAGCTCTTACCTGTCAGAAAGGATCAGGAGGCAACTAGTGGATTTTTCGCATTTTATTTTAAACACAGCAAACATTTAACAGGAGGGACGAACACACACAACAGACATCACCACGTAAAGAAAACAGACTAACAAAAATAACCAAAACCCAGAGGGGGATACAGCGCCCTCGGGCGGAAAACCTTGAACCTCGAGGGGTGGAAATAAAGTTTCAACACACCCCCCCCCCCCCCGAATGACCAAGGAGTTCATTCAAATTAAACATTCAAAAATCTTCCACATTGCAACATTTCTTATGACCTTACATATATAATTTTAACACAAAGTCCAAGTCCAATTTCTATAAATTCACATAATTAGTCAATATTTCTGTTGCAATGTTATGGAAATTTCACTTTAAATAATATTTAAATATTTTTAACATTTTACATTTAACACATCAGGCATGAATTCAACTTTTACATAATATCAATGGCACAAATTCAATATTTCACAACAATAGTTTACATACTCACCAACTCATCATAATACAGTTAAATACAAGCTTAGTATAATATCTTCACATTGCATTTAAATTCCAAATCTCAATATAGGTCCCTAAAAAACATAATGACATTAATATACTACTCAAACTATTCGTTCATCAATTTCAAGGTTGTATAACAATTGAACAGGCCTTTTAATAACCGATGTATTCGTTTTAATTTGACAAGATCTAATTTTACCATCTCTGCCAGGAAATACAGCTACTACCTTTCCTAATTTCCAAAAATGCCTGGGAAGTTTATCATCATTAATTAGTACAATATCACCAACTTTAAATTCTCTAATTTTGCCCGTTGGCTTCACATATTGAGTAGATCTTAACATTAAAAGATATTCTTTAAGCCATTTTTTCCGAAAGTGATTAATTAACCTTTCACGATAATTAAACCTTTTAATTAAAATTTTTCTATTACTTAAATTAGTATCAATAGTAAGTCTGGCAGGAGGTAAACTATTGACTCTTCTTCCTAACAGCAAATGAGCTGGAGTAAGAGGCGCAGGTTCTTGAAAATCTGAAAACACATAAGTTAAAGGACGAGAACTAAGAACACCTTCAATTTCAATAATTAAAGTCTCTAATTCTTCTCGAGACAAAGTGGTTCGACCTAAAGTTTTTCGAAGAGCCAGTTTCACCGATCTAATGAGTCTTTCGTAGAAGCCACCCCACCATGCAGCTTTCTCAACGATAAAGCGCCACTGGATTTTGTGGGAGGCATAAAAGTCTTTCACCTCTGGATGACTGATAACGCTCCACAAATGTTTTAGCTCAAGTTCAGTTCTTTTGAAAGTTTGAGCATTATCCGACCAAATCTCAGAACACAGTCCACTACGAGCGATAAACCGTCTAAGTGCTAAGAGAAAAGTTTCAGTTGTCAGATTGTCAACAAGTTCTAAGTGGACAGATCGGGTTACACCGCACGTAAACAAAACGATGTAGATGTAGAGTTTATTGTCACAGTTCTTAGCTTAGAGGGGTCCACCAAAATCAACTCCCACTATAGAAAAGGGAGGTGACTGTTCCCTTCGCGCAGCTGGCAAAGGTGCAGTAACTTGGAGACCAGGAGAAGAGTTGAATCTTTTACACAACACACATCTTTTTAAAAGATTCTTTGTCTTTGTCTTCCTCTAACTACCCAGTATTTATCGCGGATTTCAGTCAGAGTTTCAGAAATCCCTCCGTGGAACACCTTTTTATGCGAGTTTAAAACTAACAAACTCACGAAACGATGCTTTGCAGGCATAACAATGGGATGTTTTTGTAGGTAAGTAAGTTTCGATTTCTGGAGTCTCCCACCAGCGTGAATTATCCCATCAGAATCAAGAAAAGGATTCAATTCCAAAATCTTGGAATTTTTCATCACTGATTTTCCTTGCTTTAAATAAGCTATTTCTTCGACAAAAACTTCTTCTTGTACTGATTTTATCCAGTATTTTTCGGCACCATCAAGTTCTTCTGCACTTATTTCGTCATATCTTCTAATATTATTTCTAACATTGTGTATGAAGCGAAGTATCCAACTTGTAACTCTAAGTAACTTATTCAAACAACTGTATTTGTTGATATCAAGTAAAGGCACAGCTTTCGTATGAGCTTCACACACAAATGTCAATATTTCGTTTTGGTTCATTTTTTTCTCGCATGATTCAATAGAGAAATTGTTGAAATCAGAACCTCTCGGCCACTTTTCTTTTCCCTGACGAAGCCACTTTGGACCGTGAGTCCAAATCTCACTTTTTATAAACTTCTCTGCACTCGCTCCTCGAGAGATGAAATCAGCAGGATTTTCTTTCCCACTGCAGTGATGCCAATCCACAGGATCGGTGTTGGACTGGATTTCCATCACACGGTTGGAAACAAAGGGTTTCCATTTGGAAGCTGCTCCTTTGATCCAATGGAGAGAAATTAATGAATCACTCCACAAAAATACCCTAGATATGGGAAATTTAAAATTTTCTTTTAAATATCTCAGTATTCTAGCAGCAATCACAGCTCCCATTAATTCCAATCTAGGGAGGGTTAATTTTTTAAGTGGTGCTACGCGCGATTTGGCTGTAATAAAACTTGTAGATACACATCCATCGGTTGTTTCAAGGCGAAAATAGCTCACTGCTCCAAATGCTCTAGGGCTAGCATCTGAAAAAATGTGTAGTTCTAATTCCTTCGCTTGACTCAAAGGAGAGGAGAAATATTTCCTTTCGAATGTCAAATCCTTCAAAGAATAAATTTGCGAGCACCAGTTTTCCCATTTTTTCTTTAATTCAGTTGGCAGTTCATCATCCCATCTTAAACCACATTCCCATATTTCTTGCAATAGGCACTTAATGATTACAATAAATGGAGAAACAAATCCAACTGGGTCATAGATCTTTGCAGCCGTCTGAAGAACGCTGCGCTTAGTGCTCCTCAAATTGTCGATGATCTTGAGAATAGGTTGCACGTCTAATTTAAACGTGTCGTCGTTAATGTTCCATATGATTCCTAAAACCTTTAAAGGACGCATGCTGGACTCTTCAATATCCTCCATACCTCTTTCGCACCACAATTTTCTCAATTCTTCGGAATTAGTTTTAAATTTTCTTAAATTCATGTTCGCGTCTTTAAGAATTTCTATGGCAGTAATGGAGAGGTCTAGAGCTTCATTTACTGTATCAGCTCCGTAAAACAAATCATCTACGTAAAGTGATGAATTAAGCATTTCATAAGCTTTGCATTGTTCTTGTTCATATTTTAGAATATGATATTTAATGGTTGCAGCAAGCACAAATGGACTAGAAGTTACACCGAATGGTACTCGTGTCATTCTGAGAGTTTTATGAGACTTCGAATCCTGGTCATCTGGAAACCAGAAAAATCTCAAATAATCTGTATCCTCCTTAGCTATTCCAATTGCTAAAAATGCTCCTTGTATATCACTACAAAATGCATGCTTGAATTCGCGAAATCTCAATAACACATCAAGGATTCTAGGATTCAATGACGGACCAGGAGTGAGACAGTCATTCAAAGATTTACAACCTTTATCTTTCGAAGAAGCGTCAAAAACCATTCTAACTTTCGTCGTTTCCTTGTCGGTCCTTACAACTGCAGAATGCGGCATATAATATGTGTTATTTTGAATTTTCGAACAGCATTCCTCAACAATATTCAGATTTAATTGATCTGCAATAATATTCGTATATTCATTCAAAAGCCAGTTATTTCCCTTCATTCTCACACATAAATTTTCAAATCTGCGTTTAGCTACCTTCAAGTTATTAGGTAATTTGTCAGGACTTTTATCCCAAAAGAGCTTAGTTTCATATCTCCCATTTTTGAATTTTAAGTTGTTTTCAAAGCACGTAATTAAATCCTTATCGCAATCGGAGATATTTTCCCTATCCATTATTCCCATCGCATCTAATTCCCAAAATAATTTTAAATTCTCATTTAACGCTGAGCAACATTCTGTTTTTAAAACAGAAACGTTCTTGTCGCAGTTTAAATCTACTGGTGAGATTCGACCTTGGACAACTTTACCAAAAATTGTATCAATTACAAATAAAGTTTTAGTTAAATTTTCCCTTTTGCCTGAATGTATTTCCCAAAAATATTGCGCTCCAATTAAAAGAGAAAATTCACTTCCGAAAGACTCGCAAGCATTTGAAAGCTTTATATTTTTCTTACTAAGCATCTTTTCTAGTTTATTCGACGATACTTTAAAAGGAGAACTAGAAATGACATCGCAAAGCAAGGCTTCAATTTCAATTCTTTTTTCAGGGTCACGAGAATTGCAAAGTGTAAACTTCACTACTTCGTACGTTTTTTCTATCGGGTCTCTCGAACCAAATGTATAAACTAACAGTTTTTCTCTTCTCATTATGGGTAATTTCATCGCGTCAGCTATTTCCTTTTTCAAAAAGCTTCGCTGAGAAGCGTTATCTAGCAGAATATTTACCATTTTTCTCCTTTCTCCCCACTTAATTAAGGCCGAACAGGTTTCTAAAAGAATTTCACCCTCACTGATATTTATGTTCGAACAGTGACAATTTCGTCCCTCTCTACATCCGGTCTTTCACCCCTCTCGGGCTCAGGGGGTGTTGTCGCGTCGCAAATCAGCTCAGAATGTCTACGTTGACATTTACCACATGTCCGTTTCGAAGGGCAGTTTCTGTAAATATGTCCTGCTTTCGTGAGGCACAGGAAACATAACCCGTTTCTTCGTAAATGAGCCTTTCTTTCCACAACCGGCAAAGGGCAAGATGAAGAATCATGATCGGGTTTAGGATTTTTACAAAATAAAAAAATTTTCACGTCGATTACAAAGGCGGATGCATGCGGAGTATTCTCGCTTCTTTGGTTTTTTCGGTTACATGACTCAAATTTATTCTTATTGAATTTTCCATATTTATGGTTAGGCCTTTCATAAGTGCTAACTCTAGATTCTGTGCGTGCATCTGTGTCAAATTCTTTGATTAAATGTTCGTTTCGTTCTCGACATTGAATTTCGATTTTTAAGAATTCTAATAAATCTGAAATAGTACTTTCTTTTTTAGAATAAATTTTACGGGAAAATTCCAAGGATAATTCCCTAGGGATAGATTTTAACAATATGGGATGTAGTAAAGAACTATAACTGTTTGGATTAACACCATTATTTTCTAACCCACGCATGTGCGTTTCGCATACAGAATATAATTTGCGTAGCGACTGAACATCATTTGCTTTACGTACCGGATTTAAATTTAAAAGTTGTGACATATGCGCATCAATAATCATTTCAGTTCTACCGAATCTTTCTTTTAGAATATTTATGGCGACATAATAATTTTCTGCTTTTAAAGCCAAGCCCCGCACATCAATTTCAGCATCGTTAATTAAATACAATTTTAAATAGTTAAATTTTTCAACATCGCTAAGACTTAAATTTTTATGTATGGCAGTTTCGAATTGAGAATAAAAGTCATTAAATTTTAGCATATCTCCATCAAATTGAGGTATTTGTAATCTCGGAAGTTTGATTGAACATTGTTGAGAATTGCTGTTAATAATTTTATCATTAGCAATTTCGCTTTCGTTTTTTCGTAAAATTTTCTCAGCTCGCACTTTCCACGTTATCATTTGATCTCTGTATTCTTGCTGACGTTCCACTTCGTTAGTCAGATCTTGCGATTTACACAAATTCAGTATATCCGAGTCAAGTTTCTTTAGCTGATCATCTTTATCTAATAGTTTCGCTAAAAGTTCTTCAATCACGTCTAAAGATTTTTCATCCGCTTTATAAATTTCCTGCTCTAGCTGTTTAAAATATTCTGTTGCAGCCTTTCTGACAGGGGTTCTAACTTTTTTCAAAGATTCCAGATCCATTTTAGCTAATTCGCAAATGATTTCAGTTTCGCATCTAAAGGTCCCTGGTTCCCGGGTTTCGGCACCAAAAATGATTAGACTTCAATTCGTATTTGTCATTTCATTCAATCAGAAAAATGGATAATCAAAGCTCTTACCTGCAGAAAGGATCAGGAGGCAACTAGTGGATTTTTCGCATTTTATTTTAAACACAGCAAACATTTAACAGGAGGGACGAACACACACAACAGACATCACCACGTAAAGAAAACAGACTAACAAAAACAACCAAAACCCAGAGGGGGATACAGCGCCCTCGGGCGGAAAACCTTGAACCTCGAGGGGTGGAAATAAAGTTTCAACACTATGATTGCATGCTTATTCTGTCAAACTAACCCCAAAATCTGTAACAAATAAATAGATTATTCTCAGTTCTTTTGAATATGAAGAGAGATTTCTTTCTCAAGAGTAAGGAACTGATAACAGAGTAAATGATCTAATGGCTTCGAGTGTATTTTATTTTTAAACATTTATCTAACTTGATCAAGTCATGTATATTTTAGAAATAGTTTACTTTTTTTGTAAATTTTTTTTAATATTAATTTAATTAATTAGTTAATAAGTCTCTATTGTGTCCTACTCGAAGTGTTTTTATTCCTGCAACTTGATGCCAATTACATTATATTTTATTCCTTAAACTTTCTTTTTTATCATGATGCTGTATTTGGGATGAGGTTTATGGCGTCAACAAAAATCCGTAGGCAAAAAATTGAAATTTTATCATCTGCACTAGCATTAAAAAATAATCAGCTTTTAATATCGTGTTGCCATCGCATTTACAAAAGCTCTGATCTATAAAAAAAGTTAATGTCTACAACAAATAAAACCTAGAAAAATGCAATTTTGAGCGCGTGATTATGTGAAATGAAATAAATAGGAACTCGGATATTTTTTTAAACAATAAATGCGAGATAAAGTTTTTTTTTATCGTTTTGAAATACTAAAGTGACTCCTTCAACGAAACAATTAAAATAAATAAAAATATAATTTAACTTGCACGAGCAAGTAGTGTTTGGCAGTTCCAGAAATTATGTTCTTATATGATACATTGAAACATGCATAGCATATTTCATTTTAATCTTTTTATTTAAATTCCGCTTATGCACTCATTTTATTACGGGAATAAAATTTATTTCCAAATTAGTTCAAAACATGCATCAGCTGTCCTTTTTAAAGACTAATAGATGGAATTTCAAAAATATTTCTTTAAAGTGAACAAAAAAAATGAAAATTTATTAAAATAATGATTTCGAATAATTTGCATATTAAAAAGATTTCCATAAGTACTTTCATTATGACAAAATAATAAAAAGCCTAAATAGTTGAAGACTTTTAGTTTAATACCTAAACATGAGCAAAAGATCACAAAAAAACTGATTCAATTCTTCCGAATCAGCGAACTGGTGATTGCACCACTATTCCACTGATGGGTTGCGTACAAAAACAAGACGGTTACAGCACCTCATCAAATAACGTGACAGTTTCTACTTCATTTAAACACGGACAGAGAAAATGTCGGTTGCCATGGCTACCAAGCATAGCTTTGGGCCCCCCATTTCCGGCTGTCACTTCGTCCGAAGAAATAACACCGACTACTTTGAGAGTAAAACGGGGACTTACGTTCGGGTTACACAAGATAAAAATCAGGATATGAGTATGACCTTAAGGACCCTTGACGCTATGATTTATTGCTTCCTTCGATGCGGTAACATTGTAGCAAGGCACTATCGAGCGTAATATGCAACAAATATTATTTGTTATATAAATGAAATATATTTAACTTATTATTATGTGAGAAAATGATATCGTTTTGGGAACGATATTTTGTAGCGTCAACAAAAATCTGTAGGAGAAAAATAAAAATTTTACTGCCTGCAAGAGCATTTTTTTAAAATCAACTTTTAATAACGCGTTGCCATCACATTTACAAAAGCTCTGATTTTTTTTAAAAATAAGTTAATGACTACAGCAAAAAAACCCTAAAAAATGGTATTTTGAGAACGTGATTATATGAAATGAAATAATCAGAAAATGAGATTTTTTTTTTGAAACAATAGATGCAAGACAAATTTTTTTTGGATCGTTTGCAATACCAAAGTGATTCATTCAATGAAACCATTAAAATGAATAAAAATATAATTTAACTTGAAAGGACACGCGGTGCTTGGCCGTTCAAGAAGTTATATTCTGACATGATACGTTGAAATATGCAAAACAGATTTCATTTTAATCTTTTATTTCACATTTTTATATTGGTACTATATAATATAATTTAACTTGGTGCTTGACCGTTCAAGAAATGATACTTTGACATGATACCTTGAAATATGCATAGCAGATTTCATTTTAATCTTTATATTTACTTTCAGTGTACGATGTATGCTAAAAGAAAATATCACATGCGTCACAAGATTCGACCTCAAGATTTTATTGAATTTCATCTTTAAAGATTTTTTTGAGTCAATAAATAAAGTTTGGGAAATACCCTTGTCTATTTTTTAATTTGTTTAACTGTTTGTTTGTGAATGTAGAAATTTAATAACTAATTGAAATAGAAGACTGAAATAATGTGCATGGAGCAACACATAATTTGTAGATTTCTCTCTGATTCTGAACAGAGTACATTGAGATGCCTATCTGGAAGTCAATTACAAGTTAAGGTAATAAATTCATTAGGTAAAATGGAATAAAATTTAGCGCACTGGTTTACATGTTAAGTTAATAATTATACATCAGAAATGTATAAAATTTTATTTAAAAAATACGACAAGAATTGGACACAGTGTATGTCTCTATTTCCTTAACAATTTAAAAAACCAAACAATAATGATTTAGAAAATAAAATTTTTGTTACTTGTTTTAGAAACTCATATGAGAAACGCATTTTGAAACGCATATCTCTGAAGCATTAAAAAGTTGTTTTCTGCATTTTTGTGTGTCTAAATGTAATGACTCAAAATTACAACAAGTTAAATAAGACATTTGATATGATATATTGTGACTAAATTTATTATAGCCAATAAATTTAGTTTTAAGTTTTATAGCCAGTTTTATTTAAATATTTTTGAAAAACCCTGTCCGAAATACAGATTCAGTTTTCAGGAATCTGAGCTGGGATTACGTGAAAACTGAAAACAGTCGAAAAAAACCACAAATTCCCGACATTTGCGGTAGTTTTTGCCATTGGTAATAGCTTCACTGACATTTATTTGAAATACTGAGATCAAGGATTTAGATATCTTTATTAAAGTATTTTGCTCATCCCAAATAAACTCAATATTTTAATTTTTTTTTCTCAGCAGAAAAACAAAATGAATAAAGTGAGTGGTATTGTGACGCCTTTCTATCAGAAATTTCCACCTTGTAAAAAAAGGGCAAAAATCTAAAATAGCATCAGGAGAAAAAATGTTTGTCCAAAAGGCACTAATAAAAGGGATATATATATATATATATATATATATATATATATATAATGCACTGACGGCGAAGGAAAATAGCCTTGGAAAACCTTTTCTAAGCCTTTGTAGGAAAATAACCGTCAGTGACAGGAAAAGAAGTGTTTTTCTCCCTGTTAGAATCAATATCAAATAAGGAAAACATACCATCGCGAGACAGAACTAATTTCTATCTGTCAATAATATGTAATGAGCATTCCATTTCCAAAGAAGGTGTCATTTTTCTTTTTTGACACCGTCGGGGAAATATCCACGTTAAAAATGCATTAAAAATAGGTTTTCAATTCCAATTTAGGATTCTAAACTGAGATTCATAATCACTTTCAAAGAGATGCAAGATGGGGAAAATTGTTATTCATTAGCAAAATGAAATTCGCTTCTCTGAGGCAATTTAGCTATGAAATTAAGTACTATAAAATGTTAAGTAGTTTTAAGAATCAGTTTTAAATTATCTGTTCCAAAAATTTTGAAATATACAAAAATAAATCGATATGCAAATGAGAAATTTGAATGTTTATTTTATGCAATAAGCTAAATTGCATATCCTTTCATAGATTGTAGGTGTTATTTTTTTTCTGATAATTAAAACATGTTGGAAACTTTTAAAAACTTTCCACCTATTGGTTACATTTTTTAATAGAAATTTATTTTCGCGCAAAGAGAAACCCGTAGGCAAAAATTAAAAATTTTCTTTTCTGCTCGAGCAACTTAAAAATACAATTTTCATAACGAATGGCTATTTCATTTACAAAAGCTACAATATAAAAAAGTTAATTACTACAGCAAATAAAATCCAGAAAAATATCATTTTGAGTACGTGATTATATGAAATGTTCTAAAAACAAAAAAAATGTATGAAATGTACTATATATATATAAAGTGTGATATTTTTTAAACAATAAATGCGAGACAAAGTTTTTTATGATCGTTTGCAATACCAAAGTGACTCATTCAATAAAACCATTAAAATAAATAAGAATATAATTTAAATTGTACGAGCACGTGGTGCTTGGCCGTTCATGAAATGATGCTCTGACATGATACATTGAAAAATGCATAGCAGATTTCATTTTAATCTTTATTTTTATTCATTCAGAAATTTTACACGCTTAGATTTAAAAATTATAACATTGAAATATTTCTTGCTAAATAGAGTTTGTGGTTAGAAATATACTTATTTTTAATCGATTTCCTCATTTAACTCTGATTCTTTCTTATGAAGAAATTACATTTAGGTTAATAACTATTTTTTTTGCTGCCACGGCAATGTGAAATACTAAAAGAATATATATCATGTCCTCTTGACTTTATAATCTATAATATGTAATAGTATGTTTGTCATGCTTTGAATGATAAGAATAAGGGTTCACAGAAATATTTAAAAACAAGTAAACAAATTCAAGATAATGAATATACCTTTTATATATATTTTTCTTTATTATAGAAATAAAGTTTAGTTTAGTTCTTTTTTAATATTATTAGTATATTTATCTTTATTATAAAAATAAACACACACGCATCAGCCCACCCACATTGGGTGGAATTGGTATGACACTAGATATGCAGAGAAATGCATCTTCGAAATCTCTTGACATATGAAGAAAACAGCATAATGCCATGAAGAAGACCTTGAAAGAATCACTAGCAACTACCTCTGCAAGCAAAAAATTCCTTAGGATAATTTGCCAATAAAAAAATATATATCTATTCTTGCCCCCCCCTAGCTCTCACCATCAAGCGGATACTCTCAAAGATTAAGAGATAAAACAATCACCACCGTATTACATTTGCATTCTTAAATTCAAATCAAACAGAGCTTCTTTTTGTTTAAATTAATCAAATTATATTTTATTAGATTTTTATAACTGCATCCTCATCTACTATGTCATGATAATAAGAAAACTCAGAATTTGTGTATATTTTCTCACATTTTATTTTTATGCATATTATTATTCAAAGTATTTTTCTTCAATTTTTCAAAGGTAAAAATCCTTGTTAACGGTTACATCTCAATTCCATTTTTTATATGCTCGTAAATAATCTGCTTAATAATTTTAGTTTTAATAATGTAAATATTTAAGTATTTCGGTATTTAAATTATATTTTTATATTTACGCAAAACTATATATATATATATATATATATATGTGTGTGTGTGTGTGTGTGTGTGTGTGTGTGTGTGTGTGAATTTAATTTAAATAATAATAAAGTAACTAATTCTTTTGTAAAATTAGTGCATGTTATTTTCGTTTTAAATATATTTTCTTAATTACGTATTAAGATCCTAGATTTTTTATTTATTATTTCTGCTGCATTCTTAATAAAACAGTAAAATATATTGAAGATTTCAAAGGTTTATTCATTTCTGACACAAATCTGCAGAATTACATTTATATTTTTAATAACGTGAAATTAATTAATAATGAGGAAATAATAAAAGCAATAAATAAAAAAATTTAGTTTGAAAACATCGAGAAACGTATGTATAAATAAAATGGGGAAATAATATAAAAGAAAAACTTTCAAATACTTATCAATTTCAGAATTTTCTAAATCCTTTAAGCTTTCTTAAGAAATCTCCTGGATTCATAGTTGGAATAAAAAGTATTTAAAAATATTTTCCAGGAATTCTCAGCAGCTTAGAAACGGAAGTTTTGGATTTAAGTTTATGGTTGTTTTTTTCTTTTCATTTTTTAAAAGCAAATATGTTTTTTTACATAACCAAAAAAAAAGCTTCTTATAAATTATTGAAAAAAATGCTATATATATATATATATATATTTCAGAACGCAAAGTAGAATGTTGTAATACATAAAAAATATATAACAAGCGATAAAAATATATTTCAGTTTGAAACTTATTTTAAAACATATTGAAAAATGTTTCCAAAATATAACGTTAGTAGGATAAAATAACTTTAGGGATTCCATTCAAATCTTTTAAGCTAAAAAAATTTATTGCTAGAAATAAAACTGTTTTATTTTTTTAAATGTGATAACTATTCCATAAAACGAAGCAGACACTTGGAAGGTAAAATTGATTTCTGTGACAGCAAACGATTTGTAATGAACATTCCTGCTTTTAAATAACACCATTTTTTCTTCTTTTAAAGCATCAAACGATTTTCCGTTTTTATATTAAAGAAAGAAAAAAAAACATTTCGATTTCTAATATAAGCTTGTCATTTGAAACTTTTAATTACATTCAAGAAAATGAGAGTATAAAAATCACTCTCCTCTGTGAAGTAAAAAGCGCATTTTCAATTATTGCTGCAATGTTTGTTGTTGTCATAGCAACATTGAAGTAGTGTTTTTTATATAATAAATGTTATCAATGTGAATTAAACTATATACTAATCTATACTACTATTATAAATGTGAAAATTTGGATGGATGGATGATGTAAGTCAATCACGCCAGAACGGCTGAAGGAAATTGGATGAAATTTAGCACAGAGATAGATTATAGTCTACTGAAGAACATGGGCTGATTTTTATTCCGATTTATTGAGTGTTAATTTTTTATTAATTAAAAACTAATTTTTCCGCCAAAAAATAAAAATAAAAACTTCTAAAAACATCTGCCTGAACCTTTTGAGTTGTCTGCTTTCATTTTTCTATTTAAGGTATTCTTCTATTATAAATAGGATTTCCAGACAGAAAACCTTTTTCATCGGAACAAAAAAAAATTAAAAAAAATATCTGAAAAAATCAGCCCATGCTTTTTGAATCGTTTGTTTTTATTTAACCGTTTTTCATTTTAATATTATCTTACCATTCAAATGGAATTCTTTGGGATTAATTTGTTCTTTCGTGGATTTCTCGACAGAAAGACATTTTCATCACTAAAATGTTTAGCTGTTTTTGTATAAAACTTCTTAAATCATTTCCGGCTAAAAAGAAAAATTAGTTGAACCCAGTAAGTGTATTTATTCTTTCCGGTTTCTACTTAAGAAAAGCATCAGTCTGTAGTAGTGAAGGTATTAAGAACAGATGTATTCATTTTTTCCTTACGCTGTTCTTAATATAATTCGATATTTCCTGTTCATTTCTCTTGATTTTTTTTCCAGCTATAAATATTCCTTTTGCCTATTTTATTATTTTCGATTACATTTTTTGAGTGCATTCCATATTACTGCATGTATTGTTTTTTTTTTTCTATATTTCCGTTAAATTGCTGTAACGTTCATCGAAACCTTATGATTGGAAATGCTATTGCTGCCGTTCGTCCACATTCGGCCATTACGCCAAAATTTGGTGACAAACTATTTTTTTCCGAAAATGACTGTTTATTAAAGCTGTTTTATTAAGTGTTTTTGTAATTAAATTGTATTTGTGTTAGCTATATATTTTTCATAAATGCTTAAAGTAGTATATTTCCATTAACAAATAATGTAGAATTCCGCCAGATTTTTTTCAAATTTCTCTAGTGATTGTTCGTTTGCACCCGGCAAACGGAAAAGTAACCTTTATAGTTTTAATCACAAATTTTTATAGTAGTTTTTTCCCCACGCTTATGATGTTAGACGTAACATATTTTCGAACGGCTATTTCAAACGAATCTGTTTATTTTCGTAGTTTATGATAAATTTAAAATTAAACATTTTTAAGTAATAAATCTTTCGATTCCTTCAAAAGTGCTTTTGAATAAAAATAAAATAAATTAATTGAAATTAAGATTTTCTAATCCACATTGTGTTACCCCAACTGGAGCGAAAAATTCATGTCTTTGCTTTTCTCCAATTGACGATGAAAACTTATGCATGCATACGGTTTTGATTTTATTTTAGACTGGTAGTTCTCGCATAAACAAATTAAAATTTTCACGCACATGAAGTCGCGGGTAAAATTTAATATTGATTATTTATTCCAAAGTTTTCAATATAAAGAGTAATAAATTTTCTGTTATTTTAAATTTATCATTGTTTTTTTTTCCTGGAACTATTTGAAATCCCAATACTTCAATTATAGAATAAAAAATGTATAAGCATAAAAATATAATTAGAATAATAAATAATAGAATAAAAAATATAATTTTATGTTTTTCCATTTTTATATTGAGTAATGAATTATAAGAATGTATTATTTGAATTTTTCTCCCAATTAATTCCAAATACAAAAAACATTTTCTAACTTTTTTTCTCACAATAATATTACATTATCTGGACTTTTTAAGTTTGACGATCTTACGTGTTATGCAGTCATAAGAGGGAATAAAAATAACTTAATTTTGAAGTTTTTGAATTGAAATTGGAAACCAATAAACAATTACATCGGAGCTTTAATAAGCACCAAATTATAAACTAAAATCGTTAATTTTAGTCTAACTTAAATTTATTAAGTTAGATCGTCAATAGAATAAACTTAAATTTATTAAGTTAATTTCCCATTTTCCATTTCTACGAATATATAAATAAATATTATACTTTACAAAAAAAAACCCAGATAATTCAAAATTTAGACTTTTTTTGAGATTTTGCAATATGGTTGATAAAGCAAATGAAAATTTGTTATTTTTATTTATATGAGTCCTACGTGAATCGTTTGTTATTTTTTCATATTTTGGCTTTTTTTAACATAAAAAGTCCATTGGGTTTTGTAGCAAGTAGGAATGTAAAAAGAATCATATTTCCTTTCTTTCTTTCAAAGTATCAAGTTCTTATCGTTGTTTTCATCATTCTTTTTTCTTTCTTTTTTTTATCAAGTCAGAACATGATGTTGTTTTTGCGACGAAGTTTCTGACGTTAACTAAAATCCGTAGGTGAAAAATAAGACTTTTATTATCTGCATAAGCATCTCAAAAAAAATCAGCTTTTAATAACGAGTTGCCACTGCATTTACAAAAACTCTGATTTTTAAAAAAATAAGTTATTTACTACATCAAATAAAACCTAGGAAAATGTTATTTTGAGTATGTGATTATATGCAATAAAATAAATAGGAAAAGTGATATTTTTTAAACAATCAATTCGAGACAAAGAATTTTGAATTCTTTGCAATATTAAAGTGATTCATTCAAAGAAACAATTATAATGAATAAAAATATAATTTAACGTGCATGATCATGTGGTGCTTGGCCATTCAAGAAATTATTCTGGCATAATACATTAGCATATGACTAGCAGATTTCTCTTTAATCTTTTTTTGATATGCATTTACTTAGAAGACCACGAAAATGGACTAAGATTTTTCTAAGTGACACCAAAGAAGTGAATAAAAATGTAGAAGATTATGATCCAAGTCATTCCCAATACATCAGCATCGATAATCTCTGAAATTTATACTTTAATATCATTTTTCGAAGAGAGCTCAAAATTTATTCTTTTCTTTATATATTTCCTATATATATTTCCAAGTTCTATATATATTTCCAAGTGAACCGTATGTAAATAACATTAAAAGCATCCAAACCATTTGCATGTGTATAAAAAGACTGCAACTCAAAAGTGAGTAATTCCGTAAAGAAAATAGTCCACCAGAGTTTGGTTTTTAAATTGAAAACAGAGGATTAAAGAATGCTAGCAAAATCTCCTAAAACATATATTTTTTTATAAAAAAGGGGGGGGGAGATATATTTGTTTGAGATTTTTCAAAATCTACGAGGACATTGCTTTTTCAGAGGACAAGATTATACAAATAAATCAAGATTCCGACTGTTCTTTAAAAAAGACTATAAAAAGGACCGAAAAATATGCTTTAGGAAAAAAAAATTCCTATAGGATTACTGGTCGTGGAATTGTTTTGAAAAGTATTTTGAACAAATATTCCAAAAACGGTGTTTTATTTGAAAGTATAAGTAAAATCTTCTATTGAAACAATATCATATAATGATATTTGATTGAACCCAGTTAAAGCGATGTGGAGTTGAAAATTCCCATTTTTCTTATACCAACCAAGTATCAATATAAAGTGAATTTTTCTTTAAACGTATTATAGGTAAATATATTATTAGATCAAATGATGCTCATATTAATATTTTTTCCGTGTTATTTGGCTACAGAACAATACTATGGACTAAACTAAACGTTTAGAGAATGAAACTGGTGTATATTATTTATTGGGGTTTAGTCCATTTAAAAGGACGATTTTCTAAAAATGATATCACTAATAAACTCATTGGAAAGCAAAACATTGATTAAAAAAAAATTAGAACAGATATGAATTTTCGAATGAGAAAATTCAAAGAATAATGCTATTTTGATCACATTCGTATTTACGCTGCATTTTTTTTAAAATTGTGATTTGGTTTTTTTTTCACTGTGTGAAGTCTCATTAGCAAGTGATTGCTTTGAATTAAACATCGAGTTACATTACTAAGTAAACTAATGGTAGTTGGTTAGAGACGTGTTATTAAACAAAGAAAAGATAATTTTTTCATAGATTCGTTAATGCAATTGCAGATATGTAATTTTTATTGCCTCTACAATTAAATTTATTTATATTATGTAATATTTTAATAATAATTACAAACATCATTTAGAAAAAAATTTGGTAATCTTATAGAAAATATCGTTAAAACGTGTTAGTTTCGTAATAAAATTGCAACTGAAACAATATAGTATTATCATATTTTAATATTGTGAGATAATTTTTAAGCATCTTGCAATTATTTTTATTTATGGATTTATCTGAGGTCATCGATTTTGCCTACATTAATATTAAAAACGAAAGAAAAAAAAGACTTTCCGTGCTCATATATCAGCACGCGCTTCAAATAAAGATTGAAACTAAAACAATAAAACTAATTTATTTGTTTCTGTAGATAAGAGATATATTTGCTTTCGTAGCAATTTTAACATTCAGAAAAATACACAGTTTTGTTTTAACGATTAGATAAGAAATGTGCAAATAAAATAGTGAGCATCTTTCACAACCTTTGTAATTATCCAAAAATGCGATGTCTCAAAAATAGTGATGAAACATAAAAAAAAAATCGCTATTGACTTAAGAATTTTTGAAACCAAAACAGAAGGATAAAGAAGAAAATGCAATCTTCTAAAGTAAACACTTTCTAAGGAAAGGATACTTTTCGAACCTTCCGGATATTTTCAAAGACAGAAAAGAATTTCGTAAGAGACTGAGATAGTAGTAATAATTCAGGATTCCAGCAATTCTTTTAAAACGCTTATTAAACAAAAGAATAAGAATGCAATTGGAAAACTGCTCTCAAAAGATTAGTGGCAGAGAAGATCTTTCTTTGAACAGCACTTAAACAAATATTTATGTAAACTAAAAATAACTCCGATATGTAAATAAAATATTATTTTGCTAGAATTTCGGATAATGACGTTTCACTTGAATAAATTGCATTTCCAAGGGAATTTAAAACAGTTATTTTATTTCTAAAAATGTATAAATCCATATAAACAAATAAGAAAAACACCGGTGAATATCAACCAATCTGTTACCGTTCAATTTATTTCTTTGTAAAACTAGTCAGCAAATTGAGTCAGTAATTCAGATGTATAGCCTTGCAGTTGAAGTACAATCCTAATAGCACACATATATTATACAATATCGACCAATATTCGCAATATTGTTTAATATTGTGTAATATTGTTTAATATCATATAATATCGCACAATATTGTACAATATTATGCTACAGGAAGGGCTAGCTGGGAAGGTGGCTATAACTAAACTTCTCCTTTAAACAGCATCCTACAACATAAGCGGATGTATGGATTGCAAAGAAAATTGTTATACGGAATATATATGAGATTCTCTCGTGGAATTTCTGAAAAAAAATTAATTTAGTTCCAAAATTTCCAACAGAGGGGAACCATTTCGGTTAAACATTACATTTAACACAATAAACGCCCAAATCAGAATATACAAACGTTATTAACTCTTTGCGATCGACAAATTTCTCTGATGGGAGAACCAGCTAGTCAGAGCAAATTTATATCCGATATTCAAATATACTTGCAAATGGCATTGTTCCCATATTTAGAATAACACCAATGAATGCCATTAATTCATCCCGTGTAACGTCCACCCGCAAATGCCAAAAAGACATTGAAAAAGACATTTGGGCAACTGATTCTCACTTATTTTCATTTGTGAATATTCATTAGTGTTTTTAACAATTTGATATATCAATATATCCGTGAAATATAATTTTAAAAAATCCAACGGTCTTGTTATATTCTGAGATATTTGTGGTCCTAAGATTCGCCCATTAGTTCTAAAATTGAAACTAAAAGGAATTTCGTTTTTTTCTTTTAAGTCCTCCCATTCATCACTTTTACTTGAGCCTTCTATTTGTTCGAAATGTTCTTTATCATCATCGTCAAGATTCTCCAAGTCATTGTCAATTATTAGCACATTCCATCTCTTCGGATGAACTATATAATATTCACAACCGCCACTTTCAACATTTATATTTTAATTATGTACTTCAAATTCAAATTCAACATCACCACTCTTATTACCTACACAATCATTCCTAAACTCCACCATTTTTTGGAATTTCGAACTCAAATTTCATAATATATGCATTTCCGTCTACTGATCTCAACTGTTGTGTAACTAATGGCACTTGCCGTGGACAAGCCTCCGTTGATACGATCAGCAGATTTTAAGCCTAGGAAATTCGTCTCTTTGTTTTACAAGCAGCTCCGTTTAGGGCCAAGAGTACGACTTAACTACACGCAAGTCGCAACTTTTTTTAGTGAGCGGACTTGATTCATTCATCTCAGACTGTAATTTAGACCTGGGGCAGAGAACGATCATCTCTGACCCAATACCCCCAGTGGTATTGCTGTCGATATGGTGGACTTTGAGGCCACGAACAGATTTAACGAGCGCCAATCGCCACACACTCGGGGAATCTTTTTGGCCGGTGAGCTTCGAACCCGTAACCTAAGGAGTACAAGTCCAACGCTGTACCAACCAGGCCATCCCGGCCTTTCGAAATTGCGGATAACGTATTTAAAATCAACGACTTTTCGCACATGACATTACTATCGATTCATCTGTTGTGTCAGTGTACGGCTTCACTGAATATTTTGTTTCCATGCAGTTTCAATTCAAACGAAATTTTTTTTCTGTCATGCTTTACTATATACATTTATATTTCAACAATTATCAAAGATTTGCATTGGTCTTAAAATCTTCAGCATCAATCGCCATGCACTTAGGGAATCTTTTGGCCTGTGAGTTTCGAACCCGTAACCTAAGGAGTACGAGTTCAACGCTCTACCAACCAGGCCATACCGGCCTGATCTCATCTGTATTGATCCTGAATCTTTCCTTTCCTTTCCTCTTAGTAACATCTTGCCGCCATACTGGCAGCACCGAATTTTACAACAACTTCCGAATGTCGTCACTTTGGTGGCATCAACCACAAAGGGTTAACAATTATTGACTAGTTTCTGATCATCTTGTCATTGAACCATATTAAATAAAGATAAAGAAAACGCTGTTTTATGGGAAAAACAGCTCAGTTTGCAGAAACAAGAGCAGGTTAGGACGAAATTGCACCAGAAAAGAAGTTATTAATCGTCTTTAAGACGATGTAGAGAAAAGGTGCTAAGTGAACACACTCATTCACCTAAAATTTCAAGTCGGTGGGCAGTGTAGCGATCCTTATAAGTCAGATAACATCCACGATACTGAAGTCTACTTTTGCATTATGGTCATGTTACCCGACTACAGGCCTTAGCGTCGCAGGCTCGTATCCCGAACTTCAATCGGTACACTGGTGACCTTGACAAGGCAACCTCCCGCAACAGTCGTGGCGCCATCTACCAGCAGCAAAATCGTCAGACTCGCTTGACGAACAAGCAGCAACTCGCCATAACACCTGGCGCAATACAAAATCGTTCGCTTTTTAGCCGACTCACTGGTGCGGGAGTACTGTAGTGCTAACCTTATAAGCCAGATAACGTGTACTATTCGGAAGTCGACTTTTGTATTATGATCATGTTACTCGACTACAGGCGTTCGTATAGCGACCTTCAATCGCTACAGGCATTCAATGTCGCAATACCTGCATGATGCACAAGATTTTTTAAGTGTCCCTAAAACTGGAATTCGCATGTGCATAAAGTTGACAACGTCTGTAAAGTTTTCATACCTAAACTTGTTTAGAATAAAGCTAACTCTTCTTCACAAGAATGCAAATCTCGACGTTTTTTTGTTCCTAGCGCTGGTAGCTTTTTCAGGTTTTACATGGTTGATTGGCTGGTATCGTGTCCATTTGAAGTCAAGCCAAATTATTCCCTGTGCCAGAATCACAGCCTTGGCATTGTTCACAATCTTGTCATGGTAGAGGTCTTCCCGAAAGGGAAATTCATCAACGACCTGTAAGCTTCTTATGATGGTCGGGCAAGAAAAGATGCATTTTAGGGTAAGTTCCTCCTCTGGACAATTCCTACAAAATTCTTAGGTTCTGGTGCCGTCTTTATTAATGGTCATTCCACAGAGGTGTTGGGTTCTAAGTCTTGAAAAAATTTTGGTAATAATCCTTACATAATAATCCTTCTTATAGATTTTTAATACGTACATCTCGTACATAGCCTATATACCTTATTTCACAGTAATCCGTTCAATCGTCTGCTGTGCATATTTCATTATATCATGTCAGAACATCATCTCTTGAACTGTCCAGCACCACGTGCTCGTGCGAGTTAAGTTATATTTTTATGCATTTTAATTGCTTCTCTGAATGAGTCACTTTAGTATTGCAAACTATCCAAAGAAACTTTGTCACGCATTTATTGTTAACATCACATTTCCTATTTATTTCATTTTCTATAATCGCGTGCTCAAAATGACATTTTTCTAGGTTTTATTCGCTGTAGACATTAACTTCTTTTTTAAAAAATCAGAGCTTTTGTAAAGGTGATGCCAACACGTTATTAAAGGCTGTTTTTTGAGATGCTCGTGCTGATAATAAAATTTCAAATTTTCACTTACGGATTTTTGTTGACGCCACTAAACCTCATTCCCAAAACAACATAATGTTCTGACATGATAATAATTCAGCTTGCAAGCACGCGTGGTGCTTGGCTGTTAAAGAAATTATGTTCTGACATAATACATTGAAATATTCACAGTAGATTTCATTTTAATTTTTTTATTCTTTTTATTTTAGCAATACCAACGATTTCACAAAATTCACCATTTTCATTAATTTTATGATTCAAATATTGACTCCACAATTTGAAATGTTCTGAGCATTTTTGTTGAATTTTCTATATGTAGGTAGTTTTTGGAAGAATAATTTTTGATTTTCTTTTAAATACATTCAAATTGCTTTTAATAGTGTCTGTTTTACGTCGTAAAAATTCATGACCTAGTTTTTTGTTTGTATTTTAATATTGGAGGTTGATAAATCAAGAATTTAAAAAATGCATTTCTGAAATATAAAAATGAGCTCCCGTTAGTTTTCTTATTTGAATTCAACATTTCTATTATAATAAATTATGAAAATAATAATTAAATTTTATTTAAAAACCTCCAAAAGAGAATAAGTCTAGTTACATAAAATCAAATTTCTGAAATCGCATCGGATATTAAAATTAAAATCACATTTCTCAATCTTTTAAATATATATATATATAATTTCTTTTAAATCAGTGTTCGACGAACATTAAACTTTTACTCCTTCTTTTATCATTTTCATTTTGATTTAGTTCTTTAATTTTAAAAAAAACTTTTTTGCCATTATTTTATTTACATTAATAATTTATTGATTGGGTTACCAATCAATCATTTCCCATAAGAAGAAAAAAATACACAGATATCTAAATTACCGTTCATAATATAACTGATCAGATCTACAAGAGAAAAAAGTGGAAGTATCTATTACATAAAGAGATAATTCTTCGCATCCCAAAGCATAGACAAAAAAAACCCCAACTATTTTTACCTTAAATTTCCTATCAAAAAGAAGTCTTGAGCAATTCATCGAAAAATGATGACAGTTGCTAGTTTATTCAACTGAGAAAGAGGAATGTAGGTTGCTATGGCTACAAAGAATAGCTAAAGGTCCCATTTCCTGATGCCACCGCGGACGGAGAAATAGTTCTGATTGCTGGGAAAGTGAAACAAGGACTTACATCCGCGTAAACACAATATAAAGAAAAACAATATAAACATTGCCTCAAGATCCATCGGTTATATCTTATTTCATCCACTGAGTGTGTATATAGTGCTAGAAAAAAGGCCATACACACTTGACCTTTATTTTCATTCATTATAAGAAATGTTATTTTACTTGAGAGAATAATGAATTGTGGATAAGTATTTCATGGAATCGAAACAAATAAAAAATTGAATATTTATATACCATTTTCCACCTAAATAAAACAAAAACTACTAATCAATTAAACTAACATATTATCTGTAGATATATCACTAAAATTTTTAATATGAAATTAGCATTGAAAAAATAAAATAAATGCATATGCAAATAATATTGTGAAGTATAATACTTGTTTCTTCTGTGTATGAATAATGTATAAAAAATAATTTCAAAAGACTTTATCTTTTAATAATTAATTTTCTTCTTATAATTTTTAAGAAGTTTTTTCTTCTTATAATTTTTAATTTTTTAATTCATCATATACTTTTTCAAAGGGTATCGATGAACGAAAATATTCCATATTAATATCACGATCTTATTGAAAAAAATGAATTACAAAATTAAATTTTTAACTAATAGAATGATCAAAATCAACAACTCGCAATTTTAAAGATAGAATAAACCTTTTTCTCTTTGATTTATTTTATATATTATTTGAAATATTTTTGTAGCAAACATGAATTGGAAACTATTAAACATTCGTTCATATACTGAATTTTATATTTTGATTATTTGAAAAGTGAGCTAGACTGTTCAGTAAAATACAATATTTTTCCGATGAACTGGAAGATTATTAAAATATAAATATCAAGTTCTCAAAACATAAATGACAAACAAACATAATTAAGGGGACTCGGTACCTCAAAATTTCGGAAAATCGATGAAAATGTCGATTTTCTGATTTTTAGTGAATAATGATCCTTGAACCTTTGACTTATTATTCTGAAAATTTTAAAACAATCCGACAAGTATTTAATGAGATATGGAACTATTTTGTCTAACGCGATATCAGCTGGCATGCCCACTTCCTGTGTTTACATCAGGCATATTTCATGTGCGAGTAGCCAAGCCAAGCCCCTCTTTTTTTCTATTAAATAAAAGGAGGCAAAGTTTGAAACAGTAACAGTAAATCCTTGTTTATTTATAGTTTTACCGCTTTCGTTGAGGTTTTTGGTTGAATTTACCTTCGGTTATATTATAATCACTTTGAAAGCAAAATTGTCTTTTTCAAGACTACTTAATTTCATTATTGCTTATCTGCTTTTTAATTGGTTTCAAAAATGTCTCGCATTAAATGGAAATCCCATTCCCTTGCTATGAATAATAATACACCATATTACCTTGCTATATAAATTTTTTGTACATTTTTTTGTGTCATTTTCAAACATGTCGTTACTGCTTATGTTAATTATGCTTTCATTATTTCATCTATATGTCTCAGATTAACACAAAAGTTTTATAGAATTATGTTTGAATGATAATATCTTAATTAAAATATTATGTATTTATATAAACTATTTCATAGTGAAAATTTTTGTACGAGGCATATTCGGAAAGTAAGTACCGTTTTTTAATAAATAGAACAAAACATTTTTTTTCAAACAAATTTTATTATTACATGAAAGACCAAACCTTAAACTATTTTTCTACGTAGTTTCCACCAATGTTCAAACACTTGTCGTAGCGAGTGACGAGTTTTCCTATGCCTTCCTCGTAGAAACTTGCCGCCAACGATGATAAACACGACTAATTTGTCAACAACAATTTCGTACAACACAGTACGTGAAATTTGTGGAAATTCGTCTGAAAGTATCGTTATTGTGAATCGTCTGTTCTCTTTGATTTTTTCATCAACTTTCCGTATCAGATCGTCATTGACAAGAGAACGCCGACCACTCCGAGCCTCATCGTGAACATTTTTTCGACCTTCATTAAACATTCTAACCCACTTCCGCACCATTCCATCACTCATCGCGTTTTCACCATACACTTCTTTAATTTCACGGTAAATTTCAGCCGGTTTCACATTTTTTGCGTTTAAAAAACGGATAACAGAACGAATCTCACAGTCGGCGGGATCAGTAATTGTCTTAAACATTTTAAACAAGCACAGCGAACTGGAAACACAACCTACAGCGTCCAAAATGGCGTCAGTTGAGAGTCAGTGAACAAGGAAGACTAGTGCGCATGCGCAGAACGCCGATCGCAGTGCTGCAGCGGCAGTATAATGAAACGGTACTTACTTTCCGAATATGCCTCGTACATATGTTTTTTTATGGCATGCATTGTCTAGAAAATTTACCTACTTCAAAATGGCTGAATTCATTTAAATTTTAATTAAATAGCCTTGAATTGTTACTGTATAGTATTGCTTATATGATAAACAGAATTGCAGATCATTTTATAAATGTTTTTACTAAACAAATTATTGAATTAAAAGAAAATGAAAATTTTATAATTTTTTCCATAATTTTTTTGATAATTCCTATATATGGTAATGTTCATTAATAAATATGATAATAATGTATATTAATAAAATTGGTATCCTAACACTTACAAATGCCATATAATTGTTCTGAAAAAAATCTAACTTCATGTGAGCTTTTCTTATTATTATTTTATTGTGTTGAAAACTTTAAAGCTGTTTTTCTCAGTTTGCCTTTTTTCAAAATTTTGTCTGCTACAAAATGCTAAAAGTCAATCACATTTAATTGCAATTACATGAATTTTTTTCTGCTTACTCTTAAATGTATGCTCAATAGAAATAGGGATCCATTTGTTAAAATTTTGATTAGAGTTTTTTCTAAAAATGTTCAAAAAGAAAAAATCTGATATTTTCCAAAAAATTTCACAAAATTTGGTAAAACATTTTTTTCTCACAAACTAATATATATATCAAAAAACGGATCCCTATTTTTGTTACCTGCATTGTGAGGTCCCCCTCAAAAAAATTGGAGGAAAATATTTTGAAAATTGCAGAAGAAGAAGCATTTTTAAAAAATGCTCACTTTTTTTTTAAAAAAAATTAAAATATTTAAATTTGTAACTTTTGAATTAGAAAAATATTTTAGAAATTTCTTTTTATACACAATTGACATCTATCTATCACAGAAGTTAATAATTTTTTTAAAAATTGTGGAAAAAAAAGTTTTTGGTACCGAGTCCCCTTAAATTGAAACTTTAATATTGTTTTTAAAGAAATATACACGATTTGAAGTTTTAAATGAAAATAAAATCAAAAGTTTTCAAGCTTCACATAAAGTAAACTTACTCTTTTCACTTTAAATTAAGTGAACGATATGTAAATAATATAAACAATTTTAACCAATTTTCTTGTGAAAGAGAAGAAATCTAAAACACTGAAAACGAAGCAATTGCCTGAGGAAAATCGTTTATCAGATTTTGCATTAAGTTAAATAAATACAGAATATTTAAGAATACAAGTGAAATCTTTTAAAATAAATGGATTAAAAAAATATGCGACAAATATTTATTCGAGCCTTCCGAATATCTTTAAAGCCGTTGTTTTCATACAAAATAAAATATCCGAAAATAAACCATGATTCTGACTGTCATTTTAAAAATTGTTAAAAAGAAGAAAAAAATACTGCTTCCGGAAATGTACTCCCACCGGAATACTGATCGAGATATTCCATTTCTGAAAGAATTTTTTAAAAAAAATTATGAAAACTGGAGGTTATTTTGAAATATAAATAAAATATTATTTTTAAAGAGTGTCGTATAATAGAATATGCTTTAATCTAAGAGAAACAGCTGGTGAATTGTGAACAATTCTTAACATTTTTTGCTTTACCAAAATCGAAAAAGTATATAGTCTTTTAATATTATTATAGATTATAAACGCATGCCTATAACATGCATCAATCGTTCTCATATTACTGTAATAAAAGCTATTTGGCAACAAAAAAGTAATGCAGATATGAAATTTTTCAGTTTATAAACTGAAAATATAACATAGTAATGTCAGTAAGTTTATTAAATTATTATTATTTTTACTTTAAAGTGGTTACTTCAACATTTACCTCCAAATTTATAAATAGAAAGAGTTAAGAAAAATAAAAAGAATAATTATGTATGTTTGATAAATGATTTTTTTTTATTTCAACTCTAGCCGTCCTTAAAAACCGCCACTGGGATTAATAGTCGGTAAAAGTTTCCATAACATATTTCATGTGACTTAGTCATGATGCTTTTATTAGCTAAATATTTTTAAGCTTCAAATTTTGATAATCATATAATCCGATCTGTTTTAGAAGTTTCACACTATTTTGTGCCTTTTACTATGCCATTTTCTAATTTTCTGTCAACTCCCATAATATGTGGTTAAGCTTCAGCTAATACGAAAGCTTTATTATGAAATCCATAATGGCACATTTGTTTAAATTTAAGTACATGAATATAGAAAAAATAATCTTTGAATTTCGGAACCTTAGATATACTACAGTTTATTTTAAATAGAAATATCTTAAAGAATCATACAATAAATATTTCTCGTCTTCAATATGAATGAAAATAAATTAAAAGAATGTAAACTTTTTTTTGTAAGAAAGAGGTTTTTAATTGATAAAAATTATAATTTATTTTTGTACAGCCAGGTATATTATACAGAAAAAACCAGCACTCATGAAGACTGAACGTTCCCTAAAAACACTTTATAATTAATTACTTGTGAAATTAACCTTTAGTTTTAATTTGAGCAAAATTTCAAAATTCATATTAAAATTGCACTTTAAAAAGAAATGTAATCAATATTATTCACCTTTAGTGACCAGCTGTTTATTAAGAAAGTTGCTTTCCGCTAATTTCAATTAAATCATTGGGAGGTAACTTCGTGTCCATGAAAGAGTGGAACCGTCTTATATTAAAGATTTGTTATTTTAATTATCTTGAATATGTTATGAAATTTTCTAGTAGTGAGAAATTTCTTATTAAACACGAACTATTAACTCGCTATTAAAACCAAAAATTTCCATTTATCTAATTAATATGGGGGAAATGTAATTACCATTATCTATACTTTTTTAAATTACACATAAATTAATCAGAAAACATAATTCTTTATCTTATTACAACGGAAAAAAGAATGCAATTCAATTGTTAATAAACCTTGAAAATAATTTGAACTTTAAGTCAACGATATATCTATTGATTGTTTACATGAATCGATGATAATTCTTTTTTTTGCAGCTGCCATTTCTTAAACAAATTATCCCTGTCATTACAAAATTGAAATGATTTTTTTGGATGAGGACGCCATATTTAATATGCTGAATTTTTTCAACAGCATGACAAAAAGTATAAGAAAAAATTACCTTGATACCCATCGTTCTGATATCTTATCACTTTATACGATGTCAAACGAGAGAAATTAGATAAAACGCTACTTCTGATAAACATATGGTTAGAAAGAAAATAGAACCGTTGCCTCATAATTGTTTAGTCTGATAAACTTTGTCCGACTCCCATAACAGTAAAAATGAAGATAATTTTTTATATTTACTGAACATATGGTCGCAATTCCTGTCAATATGGGTAATAAAAACATTGCCTAGAGGGCCATTTATCTGGTATCTTATTTCTTTGTCTAATGTAGCCACGACATCAAAAATTAGAAAACATTCTTAGACTTACTTCTTGATAAGTACATATCAATGGAGATAATGAAAACATTTCCTCATATCCATTAGTCCAATAGTTTGTTCATTTGTCTAATGTCATAATAACGAGAAATAATAGATATTAGACTTAGACTTACTTTCTGATATACAAATGCAATAATAACATATAAGTCTCATATTTGTCGAATATTAGTCTGATAAATTATGTATTTGCCCCCTGTCGGCAAACTAGGAAATATTAGAGCAATATACAAAATATTATTTTTTGATGATATACAGTATTAGTTTTTAAAGCGAAGATTAAAGTTTTCGACGTGAATTTAGAGTATCGAAAATGGGGTAAATATATCTTAATTTCTTCTATAACAGAAATATTAAAAACTGTGGAAAATTATCTAAAGTTATCGCCTTTGAAACATCATATACAGAAATAGCATATTTACATAAAGAATAGTGTTACTTACGTTAATCTACAGAAGATTCCTCATTGAATTTATTTCATATCTATAAATAAATGTAATATTCATTCATTATCAACAAATATCGATTGTTTATCAAAAAAATTAATTAATTGAAAGAAAATTCTAAATTTGAAATAAGTGTTCTTTATAAGAAAGAATTTGTGATTATTTCTACTTTTAAGAAATACAATCCTAATTCAATAATAGAGTGTCAAAATTATCAATCGAAATTGAAATCTAAATTTTAAGAGTCGATATTAATATGTAATATATTAAATGATTTCTATATAAAAAATACAATTACCATTTATTATCCATATATTGCAATGGTTTATCAAAACTTTTAATTAATTGAATGAAAAAATTAAATTTTGAATTGGTGATGTTTGTAAGCAAAACTTTATTATTATTTCCAATTTTAAGAAATACAATCCTAGTTTAATAATAGAGATCCAAAATTACCAATCTAATTTGAATTCTAAATTTTAATAATCGATATTTATATGTACCACAATGCATAATTTCCATATAAAAATATAAACACCATTAATTCTTAATAGATATTAATGATAAATCCAAAATGTTAGTTTTCGAGTGGCAAATCTAAATCCTTAGCAAGTAGTTTTCTTATGTACTGTGTTTCAAATATTTTCTTTTTAACCCTTTGCACTCCGATGGTGTCTGAGTCACTATTCAAGATTGCGCATCATTTTGACGTTTTATTTATTCATTTTCCAAATTTAATGGTTAAAAATGCCTACGTAATGGTTAAGAGATGTAGATTAATTTTTCAAAGAAATTCAACTTAAAAGAATTAAATATTTAAAATTTTTCAGAGCAATAAGCAAATCTTTGTATTAGGTGAATAATTTTGCATCTAATTAATTTTCCGAATAACATGGAATATTTAATTTTTGGAGAAAACTTTCTCAGTAAGAAAGTATTGGTCAAAATTTTAGTTATATTATTATTTAAAAATCTGTTCAAATTTAAAAGTTATTTTTTCAATAATATGGAATATATCAATAGGGCATATAATTTTCATCCCAAAATTAATAAAAACGAATGTACAATATTATAATAAAATATTATATGTTGAATAAATATCTGATATATATTTTTTTAAAAAAATATTTTCAATATCATAATAATTTGAGATGTATTTTTTTTATATTTTAAAGTTATTAATGGTTTTTATACATATTCTTCATTTCAAAACATTTCTTTCATTGTTTTAGTTACAAAGATAATACTCATGCTTTTTTGTAACGATATAAGATATTCATTAGAAGAGTGCTTTATTGCTGCTATATAATTGATGATTAATGATTAAAATAGAACAAAATTATACGAATGTGATTAAAACAGCCTCATTATATGAATTTTCAAATTAGAAATTCGAATATCTTTAAAAAAAATTTTTAAAGTTTCATGGATTGTTTTTTAATGGGCTTACTTGTTATATTATTTTCAGATAAACGTCCCTTTAAATTAACTATCCCTAATAATTAATATTCATCTGTTTCAATCACTAAACTGCACGTCCATAGTATTGTTACATCGCCAAATAACACATAAAATAAATATTAATGTGAACATCATTGTGTCTGATAATATATATCTTTCAAACTTTTAAAGAAAAATTCACTTTATATTGAGATTCCACGTCATTTTAGCTGGGTTCAATCAAATATCATTATATGATATTGTTTCAATGGCGGATTTTACTTATACTTTCAAATAAGACTCCGATTTCGGAAATATTTGTTCGAAATACTTTTCAAAAACAATCCCTCGATCAGTAATCCTATAGGAATTTTTTTCCTAAAGCAGATTTTTCTGTTCTTTATATAGCATTTTTTAAGGAACAGTTGAAATCTTGATTTATTTCTATTATCCTGTTCTGTGAAAAAGCAACGTCCGCGTAGATTTCGAAAAAGCTCAAATAAATATGTCCCCTTTTTTTTGTAAAAAAAATATATGTTTCAGAAGATTTTGTTTGCATTCTTTAATACTCTGTTTTCAATTTAAAAACCAAACTTTGGTGGACTATTTTTTTAGGGAATTACCTCGCTTTGGAGTTGCAGTCTTTTTATACACATAGAAATTCTTTGGATGCTTTTAATATTATTTACATACAGTTCACTTGGAAATATATATAGAACAATAAAACCATTCTTTATTTCTAAAAGAATAAATTTTAATCTTCTATTTCAAGAAATGTTATTAAAGTATCAATTTCAGAGATTATCGATGCTGATGTATAGGGAATGACTTCGATTATAATCTTCTACATTTGTTAGTCACTCCTCTGGTGTATCTTAGAAAAATCTTAGTGTATTGAATTTCCGTGATCTTCTTTTAACTAAATGCATATAAATTATAAAGAAAGAAGAAGTAATGATACTTGAAAACAGAGATAAAAACTTGATACTATGAAAGAAAGAAAGAAAGTATGATTCTTTTTGAATTCTTATTTGCTACGAAAACAAATGGACTGTTTATGCTTAAAAAAGCCAAAATATGAAAATAAAAAATAAGAAATAATTCACGTAGCATTCATAAATGTAAAAATGCCAAATTTTCATTTGTTTACCATTAATTATTTATTCAAAAGCACAATAAACAGCACTAATTTCAAATTAACAGTTTTTTGCAAAGCATGTGATTAATTACGTATTCGTAGAAAGGTAAATAGAAAATTTAATGAAATGATAAATTTAGGTTAGACAAAAATAGGCCATTTTAATTTATCATGTGGTGCTTATTAAAACCCCCGATATAATTTTCTATAGCTTTTTAGTTTAAATTCAAGAGCTTCAAAATTAAGTAATTTTTATTTTCTCTTGGGACTGTTTAATATTTAAGATCGTTAGATTAAAAAAGGCCAGAAAAAGTAATATAAATGAAATGAAGAAATGATTTTTTTTTAAATTTTTATTTCGAAATAAAACAATTCAAACATTTCGAATTTTAAATTCAAATAATATTTTCTCATGATTCGTTAATCATTAGAAAAACGGAATAAGCATGTATTTAATAGATTTATTTTTATTTTCGGAATATCTAACTAAAATCAATATTATTTTAAATATAAAGTTCCTTTGTCCACCTTTAAAAAATAATTTATTGAAATTTGAAATTAAAGTTATGGAATTCAAACAATTCCCGGAAAAAAATAATATATTTAATACAACGGAAAATTTATTACGCTTTATATTAAAAACTTTTGAATAAATATTCTGAATTAGTATTTAGCTTAATTTATATTGGTAACATTTATTTGTACAAAAAACGCTTCTCAAATATTGCTATAACAACAACAACCAACATTGCAACAATCATTGAAAAAGTGCTTTTTACTTCACAGAAGAGAGTGATTGTTTACTCTCATTTTCTTGAATGTAATTAAAAGTTTCAAATGGTAAGACTATATTAGAAATCGAAATGTTTTTTTTTTATCTCCCTTTAATATAGAAAGAGAAAATCGTTTGACGCTTAAAAGAAGAAAAATGGTGTTATTTAAAAACAGAAATGTTCGTTAAAAATCGTTTTCCATGATAGAAATTAATTTTACCTTCCAAGTCTCTGCTTCGTTTTATGGAATAGTAATTACATTTTTTTTGAAACATAAAACAGTTTTATTCCTAGCAATAAAATGTTTTAGGATAAAAGATTTGAATGGAATCCCTAAAGTTTTTTTTTTATCCTACCAACGTTTTATTTTGAAAACATTTTCCGATATGTTTTAAAATATGTTGCAAACTGAAATATATTTTTATCGCTTGTTATAAATTTTTTAAGCATTACAGCATTTTATTTTGCGTTCTGAAAAAAAACGCGCATTGCATTTTTTAAAACGATTTGGAGGAAGGTTAAAGAAGGAAAATATTTTTAACATAAAAAAGATTTTTTTAATGTAAAAAAAAACATATCTACTTATTTTTTAAAAAATGAAAGGAAAAAAAAGAACGAAACTGAAATCCGAAACTTCCGTTTTTAAGCTGTTCAGAATATCTGAAAAATATTTTTAAATACTTTCTATTCCAACTTTGAATCCAAGAGAATTCTTAGAAAAGCTTAAAGGGTATAGAAAATTCTGAAATTGGTAAGCCTTTAAAAATCGTTCTTTCATATTTTGCTTCATTTTATTTATATATATACATTTCTTGATTTTTTTTCAAACTAAATTTTTAATTTATTACTTTTATTATTTATTTTTTAATAATTAATTTCTAGTTAATAAATACATAAATATAATTCTGCAGATTCGTGGAAGAAAAGAATAAACATTTGAACTTTACTTCAATTCATTTTATGTTATATTACCGACAGGGATGAAGGGATAAGATGACACATATGTCTACACACTATAACATTAGTTTTAAAAAATAAAATCTTAGGTACCTTTGAAAAAATTTTTGTAGGCTTTAAGATTTTTACGTTGACGGCATGCAAACCAACGGAGTTAACAGCTTTGTTAAGAATGTATGAAAAATAATGAATTAAAAATTTAGTTTGAAAAAAAATCAAGAAATGTATATATAT
>JAOUZG010035770.1:1102013-1118109 GCA_026289955.1 Argiope argentata
AGCAGATTTTAAGCCGGAAATATACGTCTCTTGTTTTTACAAGTAGCGCCATCTAGGGCCAAGAGTACGACTTAACCAAACACACGTCTCAACCATTTTTAGGGGGTGGACTACATTCATGCAAATTCATTCATACATCTCAGATCTTAATTTAGACCTAGAACAGAGAACGATCACCTCTGACCCAGTCCCCCCAGTGATATTACTCGATATGGAGGACTTTGCGACCACGAACAGATTTAACGAGCGCCACTCGCCACACACTCGGGGAATATTTTGGCCGGTGAGCTTCATTTCTGCCTTATTAAAATATTAAATTTAGTGTCTTCTGTATACATAAAAATAATTACTTGATTAAAGTACTTTATTATGATTGCTTGTCACTATTGACAATCTATTGAAATTTTATGATTGTATATTTTGGAACTTCTCCGAATCTATTATTTTCTATATTAACACTTATAACTGAAGTTTTAATTTCAATTTGACGGAAAATTGATCAAAGTTTTGAAATTTCATAAATATTACTGAAGAAACAAATCTGAATTCTGAAAATATATACTTCGTTGGAGAAATAAACCCGACCTTTCTAATAAAAACAAATGGATTAATACTGACCAGTTTTTATTTATTTTTCTTTTGTGTGCCATTACAAAATTTATGGTACACCTTTCTAAAGTGAACCATATGTAAATGACGTTAAGGGATTTATAAAATATTTTCTTTGGAAGACAAAGGCGACTAAGCAAAAACCAGGCGATTCAATAAAAAAGAGGTTTTTTTTTCGTTCTCCCCCTTAAAATAAAAATATAAGAACAAAGAAAGTAAAAGCAATCTTCTAAAACAAATTCTTTCTTTAAAAAATGTAAAGGAAACATTTCTGTTGGCTAACAGAAATTTTTTGAAAAGAACATTCTTCAAAATGAGATAAGATAAATAAGTTAGGGCTTTTTGGCTACACCTTTAAAAATGCTTATGGGAAAAAAAAGAGCATCTTCACTAAAGGACTTTTAGGAAATTACTGAAAGACAATTGGTTTTTAAACACGATTTTAAAGAGAATTTTGCCAAAAAAAGGAAACAAATACTTCGCAGGTAGTTGTTATACTAATATAAAAATAACTACAAATTCATTTTATATAAATTATACTATGTTTTTTAAATGCTCCCTTAAGGTATTATCACATATTTTGGATGAAGATTTCAAAGACTGATATATTGTCTGTGTTTAAATATCTGTAGGTTTCTCTCATATATATATATAACAAACCATCTATAGAAAAAAAATTAAGAGAGATTTTTCTGTTGGCTAACAGACATTTTTCAAAAAGACCATTCTTCAAAATGAGATAAGATAAATAAGTTAGGGTTTTTGGCTACACCTTTAAAAATGCTTGTAGATAAAAAGAGCAGCTTCAGTAAAGGACTTTTAGGGAATTACTGACAGACATTTGCGTTTTGAACAAACTTTTAAAAAAGTTTTTGCCAAAAAAAGAAAGAAAGAGATATTTCGTAGATATATGTTATAATAATATGAAAATAACTACAAATTCATTTTATATTAATTATCCTATGTTTTTTTTTAAATGCCCACTTTTAAGTATAATCACATATTTTGGATGGCGATTGCAATGACCGATATATTGTTTGAGTTGAAATATCTGTAGACTTATCTCATATATATATAGTGAATCATCTATATAGTTACCATATTTCATATATATATAGTAACCAGACTTTGTTGATATTGTATAATTAAATTTTCCATCGGATAAACAGGTTTGATGATTAGATTATGAATGTATTTCTCAAACTACAGAGAAAGGTTTGAAGAGAACATGTTTCATTAAATTCCGCTAACTTTACAATTTAGATTAATTAACAGAATGATGCTTTTAGGTTGGCATACGATTTATAAGCAAACAGTGTAAAGCGAAAACTTTTATACATAGAGTTAAAAGTTTCATTTACTGCAGATCTATGACATTTCTTAAATTTAATTATTTTTCGGCTAATAGTCGTTCGCAAAAACAAGGTTCTTTAAAATTTCAATTCGTTTTTTATTAATTAAATATGTCAAAGATTTTGGAGCCGATACCACAAAAAAACTTTACACCAGTTTAATTTATGGGAATTAATATTTTAGTGGTGTCAGCTCTGTTTCGTAAATTTTTTCATTGATTCACTTATTTATAAGTATTTTAAGTACAACTTCTCTTAAAGTTTTCAATTGATATATCATTAAATAAATGTTTCTTTTTTGTAATACCATATTCGTAATTAATAAGCATGGAGATTATTAAATAATGTTTGAAAAGTTATTTCCATGTTTTCTTCAAACAAAAAAAAGTGGCAGAATTGATAACAGTCACTTGAATAATAAGACATGTATAATTCGTAACACGTTTCAAAACGAAAAGGGAAAAAATCAAAAAAATAATTCTTTACAGCAAAATATCAATGAAAAAGTGGCATTATATAATTTTTAATTCGACCACCTTAATTTTTAATTAAACTTAATTCTGTTTCATATATATATATATATATATAGTCTTGTCATAAATAATGTAATCAGATCAGAAAATAATGTTTTATGACCATCGAAATAAGAAGGACTTCAGCAAAAACTATATAGCAATAGCTCATAGTGTAAAACTATCGCGATGCATATAAAATTGAATAAATTTCTGTATTGAATTCATGGATATATTTGTTTTTAATTCTTTTCAACAACACCATTTCAGAAATATCATGGCTGGTGCAAAAAGTATTGTTTTGAAGTGATAGATATTGTGTCATTGATTTAAAATTATACTGTTCATTAAATTTGTATGTCACAAGATACCAAAGAGAAAACCTAGATCAACTGTTTGAGTTTGAATCGATTCTTTTGTGCTTGCCATGTTTTACTATATACATCTATATTTCCACAATTAGCAAAGATTTGAATTGGACTTAAAATCTTCAGGAAACCAGTTTGTTGAAAAATGGCGCAATACGTAAATAAACTACTCGTGCCGAGTAAAAAAAATATGAAGAATAAAAAGAAGTATATTTTGAAATTGTGGGTTGTGACTAATGACACTTTAAGTGGACAAGCTCCGCTGACACATCAGCAGATTTTAAGCAGGAGATATGCGTCTCTTGTTTTACAAGTAGCGCCATCTAGGGTCAAGTGGGCGACTTAGCTACACAGGCGTCTCAACGCTTTTTAGGGAGCGGACTGTATTCATGCATATTTATTCATACATCTCAGATCGTAATTTAGATCTGGGGCAGAGAACGATCACCTCTGACCCAGTAACCCCAGTGGTATTGCTGTCGATATGGTGGACTTTGATGCCACGAACAGATTTAACGAGCTCCAATCGCCACACACTCGGGGAATCTTTTTAGCCGGTGAGCTTCGAACCCGTAACCTAAGGAGTACAAGTCCAACGCTGTACCAACCAGGCCATCCCGGCCTTTCGAAATTGCGGATAACGTATTTAAAATCAACGACTTTTCGCACATGACATTACTATCGATGCATCTATTGTGCCAGTGTACGGCTTCACTGAATATTTTGTTTCCATGCAGTTTCAATTCAAACGAAAAAATTTTCTGCGTGCCATGCTTTACTATATACATTTATATTTCCACAATTATCAAAGATTTGCATTGGTCTTAAAATCTTCAGGAAACCAATTGGTTGGCAAACACAAAAATCGTGCAATACGTAAATAAGCGACTCGCGTAGAATAAAAAAAATGTGAAGAATTAAAAGAAGCATCTTTTGAAATTGTGGATAACGTATATAAAAACAACGAATCTTCGCATATTACATAACTATCGATTAATCTGTTGTGCCAGTGTACGTCTTCACTGAATATTATGTATCCTTACAATTTTAATTCAAACTTCAAATTCAAATTTTTATGTGCGTGCCATTTTTACTATATACATTTATATTTCCACAATCGGCGAAGATTTACATTGGACTTAAAATCTTCAGGAAACCAGTTGGTTGTCAAATACAAAAATAGCGTAATACGTAAATAACCGACTCGTGCCGAATAAAAAAAAATGTGAAGAATTAAAAGAAGTATCTTTTGAAAATGTGGTTAGCGTATTTAAAAACAACGACTCTTCGCACATTACATTATTATCGATGCATCTGTTGTGCCAATGAACGGCTTCACTGAATATTATGTCTCAATGCAATTTCAATTCAAACGAAATTTTTTCTGATTATGAAAGTTCATTTCAGTCTGTGTATGCCTAAAAATCGAACTAATTCATATCATTTGAGTGAATATATATATTTAAACATTGAATAATGCGTTTGTTTTCTGCTGACGGTTTTCTTTTTGGCTCATAAAAATGCTGCTTACTGCTGGGATTGTATATGTTCGCTATGTATTCACAGCCGTATTTTGGCTTAAAAAATAGGAGCACAGATTTTTTGATTCGCCTTTGTATGTTACCAGATAATAAGTGTTTAGCATTATTTGAAGCTGAATTTTGAATTGAAGGAAAGAAAATGTATCAGTTATCCTGTTAATACATACACGGAATAACTTTCAAGAATCATCTGGTTATCATTCAAATAATGCAAACATATATGACGGATACATGGAAGAGAAAATGACTCTCTTATTATTTAACTAACTCCACTCAAATATAAAGGCAACTCATCCAGAACAACATATAATATTTATTTCTTTTCTTCCATATAAATTATGGAACGGTTCATGTAATTTAGCCGTATATTTTACAGCAATTAAACAAATAGGACAGTTTAGAATATTTTGACCATAGAATAAGAATTAAATTTACTACGCATTACGAAAACTTTAAGAATGGAAATTATTATCCTGTTGCCATAAATTTGGAAGAAATATAATCCCCACCAATGTCAAATAGAAAACGGACATATATTCGGTTCAAATGAACACATAAAGATGAAAAAATAAAAACATTGCCTTAAGGCCCATCAGCGTGATAACTTATTCTTTCTACCACTGTTGCCACAACAGAGGACAAAAGAAAAACACAAATTCCGGCTGGTTTGAGGGTATGCAATAAATATTATTTTATCTGTATTTTATTGAATGTGGGAGCAGGACGTCGGAAGTATTTAATGGAGCAGAAGAAAGCAATGTAGGAGCTAAAAAGAAATGTAGGAGTTGTTGTAGTTTTCTTTCTTCATTAGAAATCAGAAAGTATTAACGTATCATCTAAGTAAGTCCTTAATTTTTTTATGCAATTTATATTTAAATATGGAATAATGTGCATTTAAATGAGGTAATGAGATCCTATAAAAGGAAGAAGGAATTTTACAAAAGATAAATTGTTTTTTTTGTTTATTTGTTTTACTTTTAGGGGAAAAAGTGGATTTTTTTTTTCAGAAATTTCAGAAAACGTCATTGCAAATGGTTATCTTGGCGAAAAAATTACAAATTCAAATTTTGAAACTACTTCATATCTTATTTTAGGAATATTCTTTATGTGATGAATTATTTACTCCTCAGATGGAAAACCGAATATATCCTTGAAAATGTTATTTATTTATTTAGGGGTTGGAATTTTTATAAATTAAATAAATTTCTACCTATGAATTACTTAGCCTGGTCTTTGTTTTACATAATAGTCTTTCAATTTGACAATATAAATTGTTAAATATTGCAGAATATCGTAATCATACAATGAGGACGTATGATTACACACTCATAGAATGAGGATGTATGATTACACACTCATACAATGAGGATGTATGATTCTGGCACAGAGGTATCGTGTTTTCCTCGTGTTCTGGGAGTCCAGGGTTCGAGTCCGGTTTGGGCATGCTTATTCTTGTGTGTGCCATCTCTGAGATGTGTGACTGTGTCCCCCCTGTAAAAAGGGGCTGTGCAAGCAAATGTGGTGAGCGTGTAGATAAGTATGTATTATTGGTCCTAGTCGACGCTACTTCAAACACAAGAGACGCTTCTTTTGGCTTCAATCTGCTGCTGTATCAGCGGGGAGCTTGTCCATGACAAGTGCTATAATTAGCAATAACATCTAGAAAGTTAAAGTGCAAATATTGACCAAAATCTCAAATTCAAATCGTTTCAATAATCTTATACTTACTTCTTTTTATGTTGTATACAAACGAGGAAGTCAAAATGAGTGCTAAAGGAAATTTCTTTAAGATAAATAGTATGCTGTTGTAAATAATTTCTTCATTGTTTGCAATATAACATTTAGATTCATTTCAATATCCAATGAATAATTTATGGACATGTAGTACCTCAGATTGAAGGAGAATTTTCTAAATTTGTTGTCATGTTTTTTTATATAATAGAAGAAGGATTGCAGTAGCTTTTTGGGGTATGTACCCCTGAGAACACGAGGGCAGAAGTCTGACTTCCAGCTCACACACGTCGCAAACCCTTTTTAAGACCGGACTCCATTCATTCATTCATAAACAGATCGCAATTTATATCTGGAACAGAGAACTATCAGCTTTGATGATGAGCCCAGAATTTTCTAATGCTTAAGATATTTACAAAGAAAAAGGATACTTGCTTAATAGACCATCCTAATGTATCGCCATATTTGAAGTCGTCACCAATGAGTTGCTAAACTGCCAATTATGACAATCTGGCAATGGTGTAATCCGTTGATCTTTAGAGCCAAATTTAAATCGGCTCATAAAATATATACAAATAAAAAAGGCTCTTACATATTAGACAGTTCAACATTATCGCCATATTTGGAGTTGTCGCCTGTGAGTTGCTAAACCGCCAATTGTGGCAAACCGGCAATGGTGTAACTCGTTGATCTTTATTGCCATAAATAACTCGGCTCCGCATTGGTCATACCCGCTTCAGCCATAGACATCTTTTATTTGGGGAACCATGTCCAACATGCACGACATGCAATATAGCATTAAGTGTGAATCATGTTTTAATCGATTGTCCAGTTTATAATAATCATCGTTTCCAGTTTCTAATAGAATCTCTATAAACATGTGTGAACTAGAGGGTGAAATGTCTCACTGCAATGTTTTTAAATTTTTACAGATCATCGGTTTGTTACATTTTATTTAGGATCTTTGTAAATTTGAAATCTTTTATACTTTTGTTTTATCCATTGGTGTTTTTTATTAAATGATGTTTTTAATACTTCGATGTGTGTTTTGAATTTTTTCCTTTTTTCTAGCCTTCAATCGGAAGTTTTTATGATACTATTGAAATATTATTACCATCTGATTGGCGCAGCATGGCCAGGAGTGGCTTTTGTGCTAGAAACCCAAATCAGCCAGCCAAGCCATCGCCATGTTTAAATCCGTCGTTAATGAGTCACTAAAACCTTGGCGACCATTGGCGAAGATGGTCTAATACGTAAGTACCGTAAAAAGTAGTTTAATTATCTTTCGCATATAACAGTATTTTAAAGAGCATTTAAGACCAAAGAATTTTCAATGGCTTGAATTGCGAATTTTCCAATTCAAAAATTACCAATTTTATAAAATCATAAAGAATGTTTTAAAACATTTCGAACATGCTTTAGACTTAGTACCTTTAAAGCACTTTCAAGAGAGTGTTATTAATTTAATGGAAAAGAAACTACATAATTTCATATCTGAACAGCAAGTTGTCCGACAAAATAAAAAGAAGATAGAAACTAAAGAGAAACAAAATGATATTTATAAACGGTATCGAGTTGAAAGATCTAGCTATGAAAAGAGAAAGTCACGCAATATCTTTTACATTCTTTCTCGAATTACTTTCTTGAATTTTTTTTCCTTACAGTTTCGATTTTCAAAGGTAGATTTGCTGCGCAATCTTCTTCCTTCATGTTTGCCAAATATTCAATTTACTTGGATTTCATTCTTGCATGTCGTGTGAATGACAGATAAAGAGGAATTTATCTACCTACCTTATTGCTAAAGAAAGAAAATCCCTCTCATTCGTGCTTAAGAGAACCAAGAAGTCATAGGACAAAAGATAGAGAAGGGGAAAAAAGATAAATGAAGAAATATACTTCTAAAGCGATTTAAGAGCCATACATGAGCATCGGTTTCCAGACAAAGTCATGGATTTATTTCTTCTAATTTCTTTTTTTAGATATATTGGTCTCGTATAGAGAGTTTTTTCTTTTTATTTAGAAATACCGCTGATATATTGATTAACCCTACAGCAGACATGATTATATTTATTTCCTTTTTCTTTGCTTTTTTTGAATATAAGCATAAAAAGAAATTAATTTTATCTATTTTTCCAAAGGATTGTCTTTCATTTTATTAGAATAATTTATTCAAGATTTCAAATCTGCTAATATAAGTAAAACTAGAAAATGTTCATAGCTACTCCTGTAAGATATGAGGGTACTTTCGTATTATACCGTCATTCTTTATCGCCAAATTTGAAGTTGTCGCCAATGAGTTGCTACATAGCCAATTATGGCAATCCGGCAATGGTGTAATCCGTTGATCTTTATCGCCTAATTTAAATCCGTCACCAATGAGTTACTAAACCATTGGCGATCGTTGGCGAAGACGGTATAAGATGTATGTACCTATATGAGCATGAAATCTTCTTTATAATTTTTTTCTCCAAAATAACTGAAAAGCATTACTATAATGAATTTGGTTTAAATTTGATTAAATATATGTTTAATAACTCTTATTGCTCTAATAATACTATGTAAAAGTATCCAAACGCGTTGTAAAAGTTGATTATCTCACAAAATACTTTTAAAGAAATGCCTTTATTAAATCTGTATTTGAGCTTTCCAAAACATTTACTTTTATCTCAACGTAAATTAGAAGACAATACATTAGTAATTACGTAATGATCAGTAAACCGGAAGTTTATATTTAAATTACCGGAAGCACCAATTTTAAAGGTCAAAAACAAGTTAAAAATTTGTATAAACATAAATTTAGTTTTAAATATGGTAATTCTTTTGCACATAGAAGCGCAAAATGTCAATGACACCCCCAATAGTGTTTTGAGGAAATTGGAGAAGAAGTGTTGCTAAAGAGTGCAAATATTACAAATAATGAACCATGATATTCTGTTTGCATTCACTTACTATACGAATACACCATTACGGTTTAAATGATATACATTCTCTATTTTTTTCTGAAAAATATCTTGTTTAAAAATAAATGAGAATTTCTTTAACAGAATAAACTTAAGATAATATAAATGCAATAGAAAATAAGCTTATCGAAAGGCAGTTTTTAAAAATATTTTTTTCTTTCTTTATACATTATATTAAAAAAAATAATATTTTGCATTGAGTTTACAAGCACTATATATTTGTATCATCGATGTTGGCCGGGATGGCCTGGTTGGTAGAGCGTTGGACTCGTACTCCTTAGGTTAAGGGTTCGAGGCTCACCGGCCAAAAGATTCCCCGAGTGTGTGGCGATTGGCGCGCGTTAAATCTGATTGTGGTCGCAAAGTCCTCCATATCGAGAGTAATATCACTGGGGGTACTGGGCCAGGGGTGATCGTTCCCTGTTCCAGGACTAAATTACGATCTGAGATGAATGAATGAATTTGCATGAACGTAGTCCGCCCCCTAAAAAGGGTTGTGACGTGTGTGTAGCTAAGTCGTATTCTTGGCCCTAGATGGCGCTACTTGTAAAACAAGAGACGTATATTTCCGGCTTAAAATCTGCTGATGTATCAGCGGAGCTTGTCCATGGCAAGTGCTATAAGTAACAACAACAACAATTATCATTGTTTGATGAATACAATCCAAATTGTTCTTCTAATGAAAATTGCGCTTGTAATTAAAAATTAAACGTGGTAGTTTTATCAGAAAAATAAATGAAAGAACTTATTGCAGGAATAGAATTACTGTAATAAGTGAAAGAAAAAGATAGAATTATGAAGCGTTCTTTAAAAGACAAGTAAAGACAAAGTTAGTTCAAAAACCAGTTGGTAAGCAAAGTTCAAAAACAAGTTGGTAAGCAAAGAAGTTCGAAGTTAATTATGGACCACATATTTAGTATGTAGTTAACTATAGGCCCACGCATGAATAAGATGTGAAGCATTGTGGTGGTTTCATCGAGGTAGAAAGTTACTATTAACATTGCTTTGACAATAAGGTTTATTAGTTTAAGTTTCTCGTTCTTTTGGTAAATACGTGCTATTGATTCGCGTACATAAACTCATGGGATGTATAAATTATAATTTTACAACATAATTTAAAATTATGAATAGTACTTTTAATTATCAATAAATTATAACTAATAATCAGTCATTGATAATGTTTTTACCTTTTTAAAATAAGATAATCTAAATATCTTCCTTATATATTCTCTTTCATTAAAAAAAAACATGTTTATATATCTGGAACATAACCTACAGATATATCTATCTGAACCACTCTTTTCAGTCATTTATAAACATAAGAAAGCCCAAAAAGGGAAAATACAAGACTAAAATAAGAATTCTTTTCAAATATTTACCCCTAAACCACTATATAATGTCATTATTTTTCTCAAAATTCTAAATTTGAAAAGAAACTATCATTCATATTTTTAAATATTCGATTTGAATAATGCTTCAAACTAACCATTATAAATTGTGTCGACCCCAAATGGCAACTTTTTTTTTCGAACACAAAACTATATCGAGAATCATTTTGCAAAAGAAATCGAAACCCTTACCATTTTTCACGAGAAATTTTATTTTCCATGGAGGCATTGATCCCTTTCTAATACAGCTCTCAGCTGCTGTTTTCTCCTAATGATCTGCTTGGGTACAATTCGTACGGAATCGGGTAAACAATCTCTAGTGGGACAACATTCCCTGTTCAAAAAATAACGACAATTCCTTTATCCTAAGAGAATCTAAAAAAAAAATAAAAGATTTAACTGGCCTCTTATTACAGAAACATAATACACTACAAAATAAAGGAGAAATTTGAATAGGTTCAAAGAAATTTATGGTATAGGATAAAAGCACTAAGATGAATAGATTTTATGTAGTAAAAAAAAGTAACTAGGTCATAAGATCCTAGAGAGAACCCTTTATTGGTAATGAAAGTCTCAAAACTCAATATTGCACTTCACAAAATTTCTGTAATATTCTGTAAAAATAACGTTTTGTTCAGAACATGAATTTTATGCCATAATTCTGTTACTGCAATCTTCTTCGTTTTTCGTAGTGGAATTAAGAATTATGAATTTACAAAATGGATTTGATACCGAAAGTTTTCTAAATTCCGTTTAAAATGTGTGATAGTTAAGGATCAAATTAAAAGCTTCGAAAAGTGTAAACACGTTTAATTTACAATTTAGGAAAAAAGTTTTACATAACGCCTGCATCAGAGTGTGGCTCAAACTAATAACAACAGCCGTTGCCAAAAACATAATATTAATTGAACATTAAATGTGTTGCCAGATACAATTTCATATATTTAAAACACAGAAAAGAACACAGATACGATACAGAGAAAACAAAAAAGAACACCAGATCAAAATTAATAAAATAAAAACAATTAGTTAAAACTTCAAATACCTCCAACGGTATGATTGATGTTCATAACTTTTTAGGAAAAATATTAAATGAAAATTGTTTATTACGGCTTGCCATATTTCTTATTTCTTTAAAGAAAAATGTTTAGAGAGCTCTATTACAGATTAGTGCGCTATTACAGATTCTTCTAATTTTACCCTTGAATAGAATCGAGTATGCTATTTTTATCTTTACACAAAAATCTATTTAATTTAAAATTTAATGTACATATGTTGCGTTGGCCCCATAAGCCAGATAACATTTATGATACCAAAGTCGACTTTTGTATTATTGTCATGTTACTCTGCTACTGATCCTAGCGTCGCAGGTTCGTATTGCGACATTCGATCGGTACATTGGTGTCCTTTGCAATTTAACCTCTTGGAACAGTCATGGAACAATATACTCACAGCAAAAGTAGCCAAACTGGCTTGACGCAAAGCAAGCAAGCAAACAAAACCACCAACCCCACTTCATGCAAGCAAGCAAGCAAAATCAAAGTCGTCATAATATTTGACGCAAGCAAGCAAAGCAAAGTCGTCAGACTCTCTTGACGCAAGCAAGCAGCAACTCCCCATAGCACTTGGCGCTATCAAATTAGTTCATCCCTTCGCCGACTCACTATTGGGGACTACTGTGGTGCTAGCTTCATAAGCCAGATAACATCTACGATACCGAAGTTAACTTTTGTATTATGGTCATGTTACTCTGCTACTGGTGATAGCGTCGCAGGTTCGTATCGCGACCTTAAATCGCTACATATATATTCTTAAAGTATTCTAATAATAAACAAAAAAATTAATCTATGCAAATGGACTCACTTTTTGATTATTTAACAAGCAATGAAAACAAATAACCAGATAATATATTCTTCCAAATTGGCAGAAGGAGCATGCAGTCAAAATCTGATTTAAAAAATGTTTATAATTTCCATACATCGAGGTTATTTAAAATTTTGTCAAATGCAGTAATAGTCAAATCAAGAGATATTCATCCTTTTCAGCTAGATTGTAAACTAAAAGGTTTGAAATAGGCATTATAATATGAATAGAAATATAAAAACAGTTTATCAATTGCATTGATATGCCATCCTGCGAAATGAGTCCTCGAGAAAGCTGATATCATTGAGGGGAGTAGAGATTAATCTGCGTTTCTTTAAAAGCTCAAAACTGAGTCAGATAAGCAGCTCTGCCGGGTTCAATTGAGTTGGTGTATGCCGCATTGTTTATTGTGTATCTTATTTAAAAAAGCTATAAACTAGTTAATGTGCTTTGCTCTGAGTAAAAACATCTCACATTATATTAGTGAAGACAAGACAAATTTCGAAAGGTTCTTCTTTTGAAAAAAATTTTAAACGGTTTTTTTTTTAATTTAAGATGACAAATTACGAGCTTAAATAAATAAGTCTTTGTGGCTATTTTTTATTAGCCAAAAACAGGTACATACAGATATTTACAAAAAAACGTAGAGTATTACGTACTTTACAATATTTTTCCACATCACACCGGTTTAGACATTTGTCCCATCGCAACTCTAAATTAGAGATTCCCCCTGTGGTAGAATTCTTCCGGCTGCCTGTGCAACCACCGTCGGACCGTGTTCTTGGCTCCTTCGTCCCATGTGAATCTCTGTCCTGCCAGAAACGTCTTCAGTGGACTCAAAACGTGAAAATAACTAGGGGCAAGGTCTGGACTGTAAGGTGGGTGTTCCAGATTCTCCCAGGGAAGGCTCATTCTCATGCGAGTCTTCACGACCTTTTTGAAACTCAGGACTCGACCATTGAACAATCCTCAGAGAAAGACATTTTCCCCCGTAATTGGGATGCATTTCCCTATGAATTCTAAGGGCGTTTTTCCCTTTCTCCATGGAAAACGAATAACACTTCTCTGCTCTTAATCTGTGGACGTCTGAAGAACAACCGCCGTCTTAAATGACTGATAGCAGCGCCACTGATCAGAGCAAAAGGCAGATACGGCTGGTACGGTTTGAGGAATATTTACTGCTGGGAATGTATATGTTCGCTTTCTATTCACAGCCGTAATTAGGCTAAAAAAATAGGGGCAAAAACTTTTTTATTTGCCCTCGTATGTTACCAGAGAAAAAGTATTTAGCATTATTTGAAGCAGAATTTTGACAATCTGTTATGAAGCATTACTGTTAACCTAAAAGCGTAACCTAAAAACTCCTTCAGAGAATGATCTTTTTGAAAGATAAATATGTAATACTTTGAAAAAGACTCTGGAAAATATTCCAATAAGTGTTGTGGGATTCCGGTTACGTCATTATCAAGCTATGAGATTAATGTCGAAGATATCCTTTGCATTAAAGTTTATCTTCGGCTATTTCACTTCCTGATTCTGCCTTTGCTTTCTGCTCTTAGTTTTAAAACATATTTTAAACTAAATAATTACCCCTTTATTTGAAAAATCTGGTCTATACTGTACTTGAGATCACCAAAAAGATATCTAGAATATATCTTGATAAGGTTAAACATATATTAAGCTTATGAAGGTTATAATTTGATATTAAATCAAATAAGCAAATCACTTCCACAATCTGGTCAGTCGGGGTCTTAAGATATATTTCAGGGACCTGGTTAGTTTATCTCTTTTTTTGTAGTATTATTTTTCTTCTGCGCTGTTATTATTGTAAGTAACTTTTCTGCCTCACTAGTACTTTGGTCCATTCTTGATTAAACTTATAAATATCCATGTATTTATTTACTTTTTCTTGCTTCTTTCTTCTTCAAAGTACTTGTAGTAGCTGACTAGGTAACAGTATTACCTATAACCATTTAGATAACGATATAATATTTAACAGGTAATACTATATTTATACTCGAATAATCTTAATCTGAGCCAAATATTATAGCGGAACCGGTTATCAACTTATCCCGGCTTTTTTTTCTGACACACGCAAGCATAGAAAGATCTGCAAATCTGTAGAGAGTTCAGACTTGAGGATGCAGGGTGGTAAAGAACCCCATTATAAATCATAACCTCATAGATAAATATGGAGGATAATAGCTCCCGGATGTAATAAATAAGGGTAAAGATTCATGAATAACAATAAAGAAAAAAGATTCACGAAAAACAATTAAAAATTATTATGCAATAAATTATTACAAAATTATAATCACTATATAATATGTTCGAAATAATATACACTGGCATTGAAGCATACATAATGCATACGCGAGCATGGATTGTCAAATAATTTCAATAATATTGGGCAATTTGTGGATCTTAATATGGATTTGAGTAATCAAGTCCAATTTAGTATTCACTGGTGTGTCTTAAAAATAAAATAAAACATAAAACTAAAAAAGATTAAAATGGAATATGCTCTACTTATTTTCAATGTATCATGTCTGAACAGAATTTCTTGAACGGTCAAGCACCAAGTGTTCATTCAAGTTAAATTATATTTTTATTCATTTTAATGATTTCAATGAATTAGTCACTTTAGTATTGCAAAAGATCCAAAGAACTTGGTTGTTTAAAATTTCCTATTTATTTCCTTATACACATTTCCTATTTATTTCCTTTTACATAATCACATGCTGAAAATTACATTTTTTACTGTTTTATTTTCTGTAGTCAGTAACTTATTTTTTCAATCAGAGCTTTTGTAAATGCGATGGCTACTCGTTATTAAAAGCTGATTTTTTTTGCTTGCTCCTACAAATCATAAAATTTGAAATTTTTGCCTGTGCTTTTTTTTGCACCTACTGATTTTTGTCTGCGTCATTCCCAAAATGGCATCATATTCTGACATTATAATAATAAGGCAAGATACAAAATAATCTAAGGAAATAATTCAAGTGATCTTTTCGGCCCTATGAATATGCATCCATGGTCTATCTAACGGTCTTTGAAATTGCAGCTCAAATGATTGCGTATTGATGAGGAATATGTCAAAATGCCTATCATGTTGAAACTACATTCAATATCGACCATGCGAAGAAACAGTGTGAAGTAATTTCAGAAGAACATCCTGAGAAAGGATGACACCTGGTGATAAGCGGTTTGAATCGATGAGATTGGCCGTCACAATATCCATCACCATATTAATACAGAAGCAGCTTTGCCTCAAGTGAGAGTCTTGAGAGATCACGTATAGCGCTCATTTGCTTCCACCCATGTTTTCCTGTGTGAATATGATTCCTAATGATGTTGTCTATTGCCACTCCAAGTTAGTGCACAAAGTTTTAAGCCACCCTGTATATACCAATCACTCCATTTTATTTTGTAATTCAAATTATTATTTTTAAGGATGAGAATATTTCAAAAACTCATGAACAATAATATTTTATAAGCTGGGTTCTATAATAAAAAAGATATTTCGTTTTGAGATATTCTTTCTTCAAGCTGTAACATGAATTTTTGAAACAATTCTGATATTCATTCTTCGAATACGGAGACTGAGAAGTAAATGGAAACGTATGTTTACCCCTAAATTTGCACTGTCATCGACAATTCAAACTACAGCGAAGCGAGAAATTCGTGTTGATTCTAAATTTTATTAGATTTCTTGCGCGTTTTATGATTTTTCCTCTCGCTTCCTCAAGATAACTGACTTCTGCTACTAACG
>JAOUZG010035770.1:1123235-1134394 GCA_026289955.1 Argiope argentata
TGTGCATGTGTTTGTGTGTGTATATATGTGAATGTTTGCGTGTGTGTATGGGCATGTGTTTGTGTGTGAGTGTATGTGCATGTGTTTGTATGTGCATGCGTTTGTGTGTGTATGTGCATATATGTGCATGCGTTAGTATATGTGTATGCGCATGTGTTTGTGTATGTGTATGTATCTATGTCCGAGTATACGCTTGTGTATGCATAGTCGAAATCTCATAGTTTCATACAGTCTTGTATTAAATATCATATTTTATTAGTATTGAATATTTATATAAATTATGGGGTTTAAAAAGTTTCATCTTAGATAATATAAATGAATTATTTCGTCTTAGATAATATAAATGAATTATTTATTTCCATAATATTAATAGAATCACCAAGTATTAGTTACAATACAAAAAGGCAAAATGTCAGGGGGATAAATATATTCGAATTTCTTCGTTTATTTCTACGCTTAAAAACAAGATGAATTGCAATTATTGGAATAATTTGTTCACTTTTTATCGAGCTTTACAGAAAAAAGGATTTTATAAAAACGGAAGCAATAAATTAGCGACAATGTGTGAAAATCGCGGCTTGAAAGGATTTCGAAAAGGGCTCCTGTGAAAGGATGTTTCAAGACGACTATTATAAAAATTGAAAAAGCTTGAGACTTGAGTGTCCTTCTAAAAAAGAGGGCAGAAAGTGGTTGAAAATGAAACTGTCGAAGTCACTAATTTCGATGCCTTAGTAGCTTCTGAGTGTAAAGATCCCTAAGCACTCGAGGTTTTCATAAAATCGTTTGCTTAATCTCTTTTTATGGGGGTTGGACATTTTCATACATCTCACAGACAGATTACAGAGAAATGGATTTGTGGAGGAATAGGTACTGTTTATCACAATTTTCAAATTTCAAATTTTTCTAAATCTACGAGTACGTAGGAGAAAAAAATATCCAGTACATACTGTACAGAATCTGTTGTTGTTACTTATGGCACTTGCCATGGACAAGCCCCCGCGGATTATATCAGGAGATTTTAAGCCGAAAGGAGCGTCTGTTATTTCAATTAGCGTCACCTAAGGCCAAGAGTACGACTTAGCTCCATACTCATCACAGTCGCTTGCACTGTCCCTTTTTACAGAAGGGCACAGCCGCACATCTCGCAGATAACACACAGAAGAACAACCCTGCCTGAACCGGGACTCGAATCCGGAACTCCCTAAAAATGAGGAAAACTTGCTACCTCTGTGCTAGAAAACATGCGTACAGAATCTTATAATCCTTAATTGTAATTCAATAAGTTAATGTTAATTAAGTTTTAGCGTGTGTTCATGAGTATTCACGTTGTATTAAAAATTGTTACTTAATTAATCAAATAATTATCGGTAAGAAACGTTTTTTTTTTTGTTTATTTATTATTAGTTCTTGGATCCATAGTAATTAATTCTTTCAGAAATGTATAATTATCATGCATTTAATAAAAAAAAATGTCAGATTCACTGACCAAAAATGGTATTTTAAAGAAGCATTTGCAATCAGATAAAGAACTTGGTAACCAGTGCCTATAATCAAATAGTAATACTTAGAAGTTCCATAATGTTATGAAAAATTTTGAAGGCGAAAAGAAATCACGTCAGAATGCTTAAAAATTTATTTGATATATTCTCGGACACTATTTTTCTTACTCCTATTTATATTTATTTCTTACGAGAATTCCAATACATTGTAACCATCACATTACCTGAGACGTTTCACCGCCAAGTTTGATGATAATTCATTTTTGGGCATTTTCTTTATCACAGGATACATAAATGACAGGTTAAATGGAATTCATACACCGGAGTTATTGCCGCGAAGAAAGCACATTCTTGTTTGCACGGAAGTCTGTCCGGTGGTCTCATAAAAGTATGCAAGAGAGAAGGAAATGAATGTTCGTGTCTCCCATGGAAACGACGTATTCTTCAGCTGCTGTGGTTCCCCGGGAGCATTGTTTCTTTTGTTTACGAGAGCAGACCGCATTAGTCAAGTATCATGAGTTATCCTAGAAAGGAAAAAAAAAGTTTCATTTACTTAATACTCGGTGCAACTATGTTAGTAAAACAACACCAAAATTAAATTTTATTCTATTCATACATAGAATTCAAATTTGTTATTGTAGTTATAGCTGTTAGTGAGCTAATAATCAATCACATATGATATTTATTTGATTATATAATTTCCCAACATAAATATTCAGAAATAAGTAAATATGAGAGATAAATATAAAAATAAGTAAATCTATGGAATAAATATGAAATAAAAAACATATGAAATAAGGAAATATGTAAAATAAATATGAAATAACAAAATATAAGAACTAAATATAAAAATATGAAAATATGTAAGATAAATATGAAATAAGAAAATATAGGAAATAAATAAATAAAAATATGAAAGTATGTAAAATAAATATGAAATAAGAAAATATAGGAAATAAATAAATAAAAATATGAGAGTATGTAAAATAAATATGAAATAAGAAAATATCAGAAATAAATATTAAAATATTAAAATATATGAATCAAATATAAAATAAGAAAATATCAGAAATAAATATTAAAATATTAAAATATATGAATCAAATATAAAATAAGAAAATATATGAAACAAGACACTATGATATATTTTCATTTATTTTCATGATACTATAATGATTATTTTCAGGAATATTCATTATGACAAAAAAAAATCAAGTGAAAGTATTTTCAACTATTTTCTTTAAAAATATATTTATGATGATGTTTTCATTTATATTGTATAATTCTGATGATAAAAAAATCTATTGTTTCTTTTTTGGTAATAGTTTTATATCTTGAAAAGAAATTTCGAAAACGATATTAGTAAAATTGATTTGACGTAATATTTATGAATATGCATACAAATCGCATTAATAGAAATTTTAAGCTCAGTTTACATTTCGGATTTCTGGTTAAAGAGATGTATTAAGGTATTTGTCTATATCCGGGAGGTTTTAAAATTCAAATTTAAAGAAATTAGCATTATAATGCTAATTTTTTTATATTTTTATGTAACATATTGAAAAAACCTTTAAAATAAAAAATATATATTAGTCAAAAGAAGTTTTGGTTTTATTGAAAATATTTATATAAATTTGGAAACTTCTGATTCAGAAATTTATCGAATAATTTTTGAATATTTCTCACAGAAAATTAGGACTAAACAGCTTTTAAGCAGAGAAGCGAATTGTACATGTACCTTATTACAAATTAAGCATAACCTAAAATTTTCAAATCGGCTTTCAGCTTTAAAGAAACATTAAATCAATTGAAAACTTTTAATGAACATTATTTTGCTAGAACAATTCTGAGAAGATATTTGCGTATCTGAGTTAAAAAAAACTAGTAACGTTTCCATTAGGCGGATGTTAGGGAAATATCGCCAAATAATGTAGAATTCCGCCAAATTTCTTACAGAGATTTTAAAGCAAAAAATCACCAGATAATGCAAAATTCCGCCAAATTTCTTTGACGATTTTTTCACTTCCCTCCGGAAAAGTACTGAAAATAAATATTATATATTATTTAAAGAGTTTTTTAGTGAGAATATTTGACATAAATTTACAATTTTCAAAATAGCACTTAAATGTATAAAATGGTATTTAAAAGAAACTTTTTTCAAATATAAAAATCATTCAACTTTCTTAGTAATGAAATTTGAAACTGAATTTAAAATATTTCACAAGGATTCAAAAAATTTAAAAATATTAGATAAAAATGTTTTCTTTGTGCTCCCTAAAACTCTAATATTTATAGTAGTCACGTACTTTGACATGAATATTTATGAAATTTTTTGAAATATATATATTTATTTCGCATTTATATGCAAATAAATTGCATTTTTGGATTTACATAAATTTGAGTTTCGGAAAGGCATAATGATTTGAGAAATATTTTTCTTAACGATGCAAACAAATCAAAAAGGATTTCAAAACATATTTAGATATTTTATATTTGTCTTTCAACCCCAAAAAAACTGATAAATATTAGGGAAATATGGAATCGCAATTTTTTAAACGCGAAAGTGCTTGGAAATTGAATTCCTACATCGGAATTCAATCTTTGAAACAAAATCCGACCATTATGGTTTCAATCAGTTCCTTTTTATTGTGGTTGAGCCTAAAAAAAAACCTGAAACGTGTTTTTTTTTCAATAGCAAGATTAAATATCCTTAGTATGAGGCTGAAAAAATAATTTCCTTCAAAATGGCCTTAAAATTCTATGCTAAGAAGAAAATAAAATAATATCAAATCAGGTATCGAAGCGTGTCTAAATGATCAACGTAAAATATTTAAAGAATCTGTCCCTAGAAAAATAGTAAATACTACAGATTTAGGAAACGCTTATAAATGTAAACAGAAAAACAAATGAAAAATAGCAATAAGCAAAAGTTATTATTGCAGAAAAATTATAATATTTTAGATTTGAAAAGATTGACTTTTTTAATACTTCTTTAATACTAATTTCTTAATTATTCGTATATATTGAGACTCGGACTGGGATAGCCTGGTTTGTAGAGCGTTGGATTCGCACTTCTTAGGTTACGAATTTGAAACTCACCGGCCAAAAGATTCCCTGAGTGTGTGGCGGCTGGCCCTCGTTAAATCTGCCATGGCCACAAAGTCCTCTATATCCAGAGTAATACCACTGGAGGTATTGGGTCAGTGGTGATCGTTCTCTGTTCCAAATCTAAATTACGATCTGAGATGAATGAATGAAGTCCCTTACCCGATAAGTTGTTTGTGTGGATAAGTCGTACTCTTGTCCCTAGATGGCGCTACTTGTAAAACAAAAAGACACATATCTTAGGTTGAAAACTGCAGATCGTAACAGCGGGGCTTGTCCATGGCAAGTGCCATAAGTAACAGCAACAACATTTTCTGAATTCGTGACTACTGTTCTTCCATATTAATATAACCAAAAAAAAGTTAAATTCATGTCTTTTTAGTAGATATTTCATTACTTCAATTTTTTTTCATTGCTGAAGAACTAAAAAAACAATTCTTTATTTGAGAAATGAATTTGGAAAGTGAAACCTTATTAATGCGAAATGTGAAGTACTTTCAGAGACGGATTATTTGGACAGTTTTACTTTAATGACAATGAAAAATGTTGGATTAGATTTAAAAGAATAAAATTACGAAATATTTTTCAAATACGGATAATTGATTCGTAAGTATTAACAGGATATAAATGATTTTATACCCATAATTCGACATTCGAAATATAGAAAACAAGCCTTTTAAGAAAAGCGAAAGAATTTTGATCCATAATTAAAAACTTATAACTAAAAAGTAAATTGTAAATACGATGCAATATTCTTAACATTTCAAAATATAAATGATATATCTATAGCATAAAGGTTTAGTATTCATTTAAATTTAAAATAGTATTACTTATTCAAAATTCAGTATCATCTGTTGCATTAAATTTATTCTATCACCAACAAATCAATCGAAACACCTTTATTTTTAAAATTCTTTAAATATTTTTTAATTGAGTATTCATGCAGTAAAACTAGCTTGGAAGTTTCAATTTATAATACCTGTCGATCCATATCAAATTCCATTTCGTAGTCAGCAAATTTGCATAACTTCAATTAAAACTAGAATGTTTAATATGCTTCTGTAAATTTCAAAATCTTTCAAATTTTGCTTAAAAGTAAATCTCTTGGATGAAATTAATATTAAATATCGCATTTACATAATATAATGGTATATGGTTTAGAGTAGGATAAAATATTCGACCGAAATAACACCAGAAACTTCATTTCCTGCCGCCTTGGCGTGCCTTCTAAAATTTGATTAAAATTTGCCTTCGGTGTTTACCCAGACATGAAGAAAGTATTGATCTTGAATATGCTTAAAACTTTCTGCCATCTGTATGAGTCACTTACTAAATCAATATTTAGATATGATTCATTGAAATCTGCTAAGATAAGGTGACAGTCTGCGTTTTCATCATGTTTTACTTAAAGTTTTATTTATAAATGTCTCTGTAATCTCACCTATGTTTAATTATTTAATATAAATTTTATTTCAATATATGTTCCGTATCTTGAAATTATACAATATTTTATTTATGTTTTCAAGATTCTGCTTGGGAGGCCATATTTATTCATGATATATACTCATTTTAATATATATGAAGAAAATCAATCAATTTTGGGATTTCATTTTTATTTTGATTGTTTAATAGGAATTTTATTATAATATACAATACTATATGTTGCCATTTGATAATGTATATTTCTTGCTTATAAGTTCTGCTTGGATTAGGTACAGTGAGATTATAGAGAAAATTAACTTTCATTTTAAATCCTGTAATTAATTTTTACAATTATCTTTACGATTTCTTCTTAAATTAGGCCCATTTCGATTATAGAGATGCTAAAATTTCATTTCAAACCATTTTATCAAACCATATAATTTTAATATTTTATAATTAAAGTAGTCTTTATAATGATCAATTCAAGACTGAAAGTATAAGTTAGAAAATGTTAGAAAATTCAAACAAGAATTGCGTAGATATATTCAGCTAGAAAAACAAATATGATAATCTAAGGGTTGCCATAAGATTTTTCTCTGTTAAACAATCACAATCATTATGTAGAAAAAATATATTTTTAAAAGTTTTTATAGAATATAGAATTTCTCTCATTTCCTAATGTGTTAGATTTTTGAAACTTTGTAAAATTTAACTTACATACACTTTTTCATATTCCTAGAACTTAATGTTCAATTAATTTTATATTCAGTTTTCTTATATTGTGGTGGAAGCCTCTTAGGACTCATAGCATCAATCTGACTGAAGTGTCGCTTTTGTTTACTGGCTATGTTACTCGACTACAAACCCTAATGTCCTTCAGTCCTATCGGTCCTTAACAGCCATTCACCAATAATGGAGACCCGAAACTTTCATACAGCTGTTGTGGCACGCTCTGCTGGCAGCAAAAGTCGTCAGGTGCATTAGAAACAACAACCAACATAATTCCCTACAGCTCACACATGGTTGGCGCAAATGAATTGTTCGTTTCACCACCGACTCTCTGGTGGAAGAGTATGTGATGGAAGCCTCAGAAGCCAGATAACACCCATCGATGCAAGTGTCACTTTTATCTAATGGTTATGTTACTCACCTGCAAAACAAACCTTTTCAAATTTGGTCATAGGCCAATCAGAATTTGCCGTATTATCTTAAAAACATGACCTATAAAGTATCTTTAGTTAAATGTGCTTTATAAATTGTGAACTTGACCATTGGTTGAGCTAAAATAAGAAAAATAAAAATAAATAGATTTACATTTCTCTTTTGATTTATTTATCAAGAGTTTGTATAGGAACTCTTTTTAATTAAAATTTTCTATGATTGCATTACAATTTTCCCAGAGCTTTAAAAGGAAATTTTGCTCAGATTAGTTAATTGGAGTTTCACTCTAAGTATAATGATGTCACAATATTAAATTTGCTTCAATTTTAGAATTGCTTTTGCAGATTTTTTACTATGACGAACAAGCAAATTCATATAATAATTTGTATTTGCTTCAATTTGTTTAGGGGAGAGACAATTCTAGCTCTTGAATAAAAAAAAAAATTGGCACATTGTTTCAAACGTTTTTTTTTAATCTTACACTTCCTTCAGTGTTTTCAATGAATATGCAAAATACATTATTTTTCATTTACTTATGTTTAAACTGTATTTATTTATTCATTTATTATACTTCAACAATAACGAAAGGTATCTTTTAGTGTAAATCTATTATAGGTGTTCTTAATTAATATATATTTCTGTTAATTAATATTAATTAATATATCTTATATATTTTTTTCAGTTCCTACTATTAGCTAACACTTTAACAGTGTGTGGGGGGATGTGGGTGTATTTTCGGCTGAATATTTCAAACGATTCTGTTAATTTTTTAATGTTTGATATTTTTTTAATTTGAACATAGTTAATGAATTGGTATTTCGGATTCATTTTGATGCACTTTCAATTTAAAATATTACATAATAAAGAAAAATAAAAATTTCTAATCTGAATCACGTTATCATAACTGGAGTAGAAAATTCACGCATTTGCGTTGCTTTAATTGGCATTGAAAATTCAACGCCAAATGATTGTGTTCTATGTGTGTTCTCAGTCTGTTCTGATTTCAATGGATATCAACTTGATTTTGTTTTGGCGAGGTATAATTTTTTTATCAATTATTTATATTAATTTTAATCATTTTATTAAAAAATTTAAAACATTTCTTTGTTGTCGTAAATAGGAATTTACTTAAATTTATAATAATATTTTTATTTCATTGATATAAGTAGTATATGTTACAATGTTTACAAGTATTATGATTATGCTACATCTATTTTTATTAATTTCTTCAAGAAAAATTACAGTTTAAGTGGTCATTTACAATCCAAAATTAATTTTATCCAAATTATCGAGTATATGATTTTTAAAGTATAATGGTACAAATTACTTTTAAAAACTAATTTATTTTAAGTTTGTTAAAAAGAAAATAAATTCAGTGTGATTATAGATGCTATATTCACATATATTTGTAATTTTTTTGCGAATTTATTATTATTTTTTTTCGATAATTGATTTCAAATAGTGTATATGAAAAAATATTACATATTAAAGTATTTCAATTTTTTTATCAAAGACGAATTTGTTAGAAACAAATAAATTTAATTGCTTTATATTGAAGATATCCAATTCTTTCTACTAAAACTAAATTTTAACTTAGAAAAAATAGCTCGTTTAGTTGACATTCACATTTAAAGATATTTAATTAGAAACCTTTCAGATCCATCAAAAATATTGATATTAAATAAATCATTATAAATAATCACACTACATTTTTAATTTGTTTCGTTCAATAAGTTGTAAAATTCAAAGAGTGAAAACTATTTAGAATTCCCGAAATGTTCCAACTTGCAATTTAAATTTTCCTTACTTCATAGATTCTGACAAGGTATTTTATGTCTGAAAAATTCTTTAAGAAGTAAATCTTGGTGAGTAATGGTTTTGAAAATTCACTTACTTTTAGAGAATAATAAAAATAGCTGAATTCGTTCTTTATTTAAACTGCATTTCTTAAAATGTTTCCCGCGACAAATCTAATCTGAGCGATTTGTCATTTGCTGTAACTAATGTTAAAATAATTTCTTTTTGGAAAAGAAAGTAAATTATTCAAAATAGAATGTGAATTACTGCGATAATTTATTTTATTAAAGTAAATTCACTGCATTTAAGTGACACATTTTGATAAATGTATTTAAATCAAAAATGAATTTTAACTCAAACTCTTTATTTGAATTTGCAGATAATTTTTATGAAACTGCAGTGGTAAATATAATAATGATTCTGAAAACCTGCACGATCCGCTTCATTTGTTTATGTTTGGTACTCCTATGGAAATTCACTCAGTGAATTCACAGTGAATTTAATATGTTAGGAAAGTTCTAACAATAAATAACTCCAAAATAACAGGCGAAAAAAAAGGATAATAAAAAAAACGTTAACAGAATATACAAAAATAATAAAATGCACAGAAAGTAATATAAACAAAAAGGAGCCACAAAACATTCAAACTATTTCGTCGTTGTATTTCTAAACGTCATTTATATTGACAGAATAAGAAAAAAATTTGAGAGAAAAGATAAAAAAAAAGAAACGTTTTAATAGAGATTCTTCTTTTCAGCTTCTTTCCAAATGATGTAAATTCCCATAATTTGCTCAATCATCACATAATTTTACTACAGTGAACGGAAACTGACGTGATTTTTCGTGACCGTAAAAACACTTAGTGATTTCTAATTTTCTTTTTAAGAAAATTTCAAAGAAAATTCTCGAAATATAATTCGTTTTCGTAAAAACATTTTGAACGTTTCATTTGCCAGAAATTATATCAAAATGCATTAAATTTAAATAATTCAAAAATTCTTCTTCAACTTTAGGATGCTTAATAGATTACTTGCAATGTCAGAAAGATTTTTTAAAACCATTTGTAATAAAAGATTCAAAGGAAATCTGCCATGCATATTTCTATGTTTCATGTCAGAGCATAATTCCTTGACCGGTCAAGTACCACGTGCTCCTGCAAGTTAAGTTATATTTTTATTTCCTATGATTGTTTCATTGAATGAGTCACTTAAGCATTGCAAACGATAAAAAAACAACTTTGTCTCGTATTTATAGTTTAAAAAATGTCCCATTTCCTATTTATTTCATTTCATAGAATCTCATTCTCAAAATAACATTTTTCTATGTTTGATTTACTGTAGTTAATATTTTTGTTTTAATTGGAGCTTTTGTAAACTCAATATCAACACGTTATTAAAAGCTGATTTTTTGAGATGCTCGTGCAGATAATAAAATTGTTGACTCGAAAATCCTCCTTGCAAAAACAGAATCATTTTCTGTCATGATATTAATATGAAAAATAGGGTTATAACTTTAAATTATTATCATTTTTTTAAAAAATAATCTATATTACTATTATAAATATGAAAGAGTAGATAGAGAATGTTAGTCAATCACTTCACTAGAGAATGTTAGTCAATCACTGCTAAATTTCCTGAATGAAATTCGAGGAAATTTAGCACAAAGAGAAATTATAAAATAGAACTTAGGCTACTATTTATTCCAGTTAATTGAGAGGTTATTTTTTATTAATTAAAAACTAGCTTTCATGCCAATAATCTCCACCGCCAAATGAGAAAACTTTGATTCCTTTTTTTTTTCTTTTTTTCCCCACACGAATGAAGTTAGGCTTAACATACTTTAGACCGATTTTTCCAAACGATTATGTTTGTTTTCTTAGTGTTTCATGCATTTAAAACTGGTCAATTCAAGTTAAGCCTAACTTCATTAGGGTGGGGGAAAACAAACTCAGTTATTTAGCAGTGGGTAAATGAAAAAATTTTGGCAAAAGAGTTAATTTTTAATTAATTATTTCAAAAAACTCATGAATTAATATTTTTTAAAATCTGTATTAGCATCAAATGTCATCTACTGAATAAAAAGTATTTTATTAACAATTGAAATAGCACACACACACACACACACACACACACACACACACACACACACACACACACACACACCCACACACACATA
>JAOUZG010035770.1:1136924-1197709 GCA_026289955.1 Argiope argentata
GCGCTTGTTAAATCTGTTCGTGGTCGCTAAATCCTCCATGTCGAGGTTAATACTTACGGAGGATACTGGGTTAGAGGTGATCATTCTCTGTTCCAGATCTAAATTATGATCTGAGATCTATGAGTGAATTTGCATGAATGTTGTCATCTCCTTAAAAACAGTTACGACGAGTGTGTAGCTAAGTCGTACTCATGGCCCTTGATGGCACTACTTGTAAAACAAGAGACGTATATATCCGGCTTAAAATCTGCTGATGTATCAGCGGGGCTTGTCCATGGCAAGCGCCATAAGTAACAACAACCATATATATATAATATTTTGCTATCGAAAGTTAAGAAATCTTCATTAATAAATAGCCTCAAAATGTCTGTTCAACTGTTCCAAAAACATGATCTGAACACTGCATCATCTTTTGAAATATTGTGATTCAATTTTGCTTCCTAAATGTTGAACCACGCCAAGTCTTCAAATATCCATGAAAGCTTAGTATTTTTTTTATGTGCAGAAAAGAGAAGGAGAGAAGCGGTTTTGATAATTGCTTTCAAAGCAAGAAATTGAATAAAGCTTTAGAGGAGATGGTTTTAACGTATTCAGAATCTATTTAAAGATGTTTTTGGGATATAAAAACAGCGGAAACTATTTAAAATTGGATAATTACTATAAAATGAAGGGCTTGAATAATAATGGCTGTAATTTTTAGGATAAAAATGAAAGCAAGAAAAGGATTTCCCTAAAAGATCTCTTTTTATTTTCATGAAAAGATCTTAAATAAAATTTAACAGTTTTATTAAAGTTTAACAATAGTTCAATGCTCAGATATTTGTATGTATTTGAAGATTCATCTTTTATATCATTATGAGATATGATTTGAAAATATGCCGTCCTCTCAAATATAGAAAGTAACTTTATCGTATAATATTTCAAGAATCTGGTTTATCAGTATATACATAATGCGCAATTTCAATTAATACTTTGGTTAACAAGGGTAAAATATGCGTAACAGAGAGGTTGCAGTTATCTCGGGTGACTAATGATTGTATATCATATGTATTTGTAAAGGATTTATGCTTATTATCTTGATAATTTTCATATATATTATATTTAAGTGGTAATGGGGAAATAATAAAATTCGAATCTCACATAGTTAAATTTTTATGACATAAATATTGCAAAAAATTGTCTTTCTTAATGTATTTTTAAGGTTGGGAATTGCATTAAATTGAAACAGGTAAAGAATTTTCGGCAAACAGCTTTTATTAAAATTTTTTTAAAAAAAAGAATAATTGGCATTTTTAAATAATACATCAGTCATTTTTTAAGAATATGCGTAACACCGTAAAAATAACAGATGTAAAATAACTCAAAATCTTAAATCAATTTGAATGTTTATCATTTTTCAAATGCTTCATAAAATGTTGAAAGGCGCAAACTTCAGGTAACACTTTTGGAATTTCTTCAAAATATTTCTTAATTATTAAGTTATTAACTAAGAAATGAAGTATTAAAATAATTAAAATAATTTTAAAGTATTAATTAATTATTTAGATATAATACAAGGGCAATTCAAAAAGTCTTTGTGCCTATTTTTTATTCGCCGAAAACAGCTAAATACAGATATTTACAAATATACGTTTTGTACTACGTATCTAACTCTATTTCTCCACATAGTCATCACACCGGTTCAGATATTCGTCCAATCACAGCACTAAGTAAGAGATCCCCCTTTGGTAGAATTCGTCCGGCTGCTTTTGGAACCACATTCGGAACCCGTTCTTGCCGTCTTCGTCACATGTTAATCTCTGTCATGCCAGAATCTTAATCAGTGGTCCGAAAACTTGAAAATCACTAGGGGCAAGGTCTGGACCGTAAGGTGGGTGTTGCAAATTCTCCCATTGAACGCTCATTCTCATACAAATCTTCCCGACCTTTTTGAAACTCACGACTTCACCATCGAACACTTCTCAAGGAGACGTGGGATGCATTTCTCAAAACGTGGGAGGCATTTCCCTTGGTATTCTATAGGCGTTTGTCCCTTGCTCCATAGAAAACGAATACCACTTCGCTGCTCATAAGCTGTGGACGTCGGAAGAGCAAACGGCATCTTAAATTACTGGTAGCAGCGCCACTCATCGGAGCAAAAGGCAGATACAGATACCCAGCAGTGAAGGAACATTCACTGCTGGGAATATATATGTTCGCTTTGTATTCACAGCCATATTGTGGATAAAAAAAGGCCCAAATAATTTTTGATTTGCCCTCCTATATCCATAAATAATTAAAGTATTAAATAATTATTAATAGTTAATACAAATTATAAAACATTGAACTATTTAAGAAGTAATAAAATAATAAAGAGAACAATTTATTGATTTTTTTTTATAAATAAAAAGTCTCTAAATGGCTGTTTATAATTAAATGGTCCAATTGTACCTGAAATTCCAGGGAAGCAAGATAATCAAAAGTTAAATGCACGACAAAATTTTGAATTTTTTCGATTCAAAACATAAAAATTACAAAATCAAAAATACATAATTTAACAAAATATTAATTTTTGTTTATTGAAAGGTAATTTGCATGGCACATGACTCTCTGGAAGTTCCACCGTATTCATAGACACTTTACACTTTTAAGCTACCTTGGATTAAATGTTCATCTACTTATATGGGTCAGAAATCTGCATAAGGTTGCAAGGTAGGTGCCGTTCTCAACGTATAATAATAGTACAAAAATACTAAATTCAATCCAGAAATAATTCTCTAATGCTGTCATATAAAATATATATATTTAAAAACAATCAATCAGATATTAGAAGCTTCTTTTGTTTTTATGAAAAAGTCAATTGGAGTACTATGAGAAAACTTTATTTGCTTTTATTCTTTTTTCATCAATTCATATACTCACGTATACTTCGTATTCATGAAAAGAGAAAACTGAGTCATCCAGATTGTAGGAAATGATAATTTCATGACATTCGCAAGGAACCTCTGTGAATTATTTTTAGCTATAAACAAAAAGTTGGGTGTGATTTATGTAGACTCTTGATGCAATGAACAAGCGTCTCTGCTTTTTATCATTCGTCACGACGTCTTAAAATATTACGCTAAGAGTTTGGAACATAGTCAGCTCTATTTACCAATCATTTAGGCACTTTTAGCTGAAAATAGCAATATTATGCTTCAACATATACTACAAGTGAAACTAAAATCTGATTCAAATATCTGAAAATAAAAGTTCTCGATTGGCCAGCATGTAGCTTCAATCGTAAGTCAATAGAGATTCTTCAGAATATCATATATCGAATAATTCTTTTTTGTCTAAACACTTTAAACAATGTTATTTTTTCTATAAATTCCTCTCTCTTTCTCTCTCTGTGTGTGTGTGTGAAATTTAATAACTGGTTTTTCATCCACTCAGAATGAATTGGAGTATTTACTAATTTTCTTATCACATGATTTTTTAAGACAATGTATTGTTTGTATAATCTAAAAACTTATTTGTCAAATAATTTTTGGTATGTTACATTCTGATTTGATAATCATTCTACATCTAGTAGCAATACAATGTACAATTTCTGATTTTAAAATTCTAAACACTTAATAATAATTACATATAAATAAAAGAATGTCTTTGGAAATTTGTCAAAATAATTAAAATTCCATTTTTTTACTCTGATAAGAATTAATAAATTATTTTAAATAAGAAAGGTTCAAGTAATAATTTTAAAAAATGTATTTACACTGGCGTCCGAAAATAGAAGACTCCCATATTTCTTTTAACATAACGCATTATTTCATAATTGATTAAAAGAAATACTAAAAAGATATATTTAGAAATAATTCTTAAATCCTCATGTATAACAAAATCAAAATAAAATTTTAAAACAAAATAAATATTAGAAAACAATATGGAAATATTGTAAAAAAATATTGAGCAAAAAATTAATATTTTGTTTTGACCAATCATTTATTTCAATGATGGTTTCTTAGAGGAATAACTACATCTCTTAAGTAACTTTAATAATAATCTTTTTTTTTTTCAATATATTCCCCCTTGAATAAAGAGTTTCATTCACCTTTCTTTCATTTTGCAGAAAAAAAAGCATAATTAATTCTATAAATTTCAATTCAAGCCTTAAAATACATTAATTAAAATAAAATGATTTGAAAACAAAACTTTTAGCCAAAGGCATTTTATTTTATAAAATAGTTCAACTATATTAGGATGTCAAGTAAAAATTTTGAATAAAAATAAGTGCGGCAAGGAAGAAAAAGAAATTATGACATGTAAATGAAAAATAAGAAGAAAAAAAGCACAAGTTAAAAAGCAGAAAAATAAAAATACAGGACGCGATGACAACAAAACGCCTAGCATTTTCTTTTGCTTTACTTTGTAGAAACATTTCTTTTCTAGAAATTTCCTCTTTTTCTTCTTCCTCATACTTCTTTTTACTTCCTTCCGAAAGCATAATCTGTTCTTAACAACACGCGAAATCTTCCGTCGCCATTCTTGGCGATTATTCATACGATTGGCTTTCTTGTTGGCTTGCTGTGTAAATGACAGGTCAAACGAAATTTATGCCTAGAAGCCGATGCCGCACATAAAAGAATATGCTCGATATTTTTGCTAATTTGCTTATTTCCCACAAATAATAGAAGTCAGCGTTAGGTTGGCAAATAAATATTCTTGTATGCTAGAAAAAGTAGTTATGTTGCAGCTGTGGTGGTTCCCTGGGGATTTCGTTTCCGTTGTTGTATTTCTCGGTAACACGCAATCTATGTCCAGATATTTCTAGAAACAGTGCCTCTAGTTTAGTTTGCTTAACTAAATTAAATATATTATAATAAAATAAAATGTTTATGTTTGTTTCTCGGGTTATTTTATTGTTCTAAAAATTGCAATTATAATATTTAATTATGAGTAACATCCGTTAAAGTATTCAAAATAAAAATATCAAATGTGATGTTATGGCAATTTTGCCATAAATCACCACTAAATGATCCTATATTGAAACTTCGTAATAAACATATGTGCTCGAATACATATTTAACAATATGAAACATTTCAAGATACGTTCAAATGTAAAATTTTATATTAAGTTCCATTTTTATTGTACAATAAATTAAATGTCTTAGAGCATTTAAATTAACATTTTGTGTATTTTTTTCTATGTTTCTTCCTTTCTTCTAACGATGGACAAAAAAGATATCACATTTATTTTGTTTTGTCTTGGAATATAAAACTAATAAATTAGCTAACAAATTTTAACATTTAAACATATTGTTATAAAGCGGAACTAAAATTTCAGTAGAAAAATATTTATTAAAAATTATGATATTAGTAATGAAGTTAACTTGAAATCATTCTCATCATCCTTCCAATAATGATGTTGCCTTTGCATAAATATGAAATTGCTTGTCTTGCACTAGATTGAGAGAATCGTAGACACGTAGATTTATGAGGGTATATGAGCATATGAGGGTTTTGGCACATGAAGGCTTTGAGAGTTTTTCGCTCGAATCAAATCAAAGAGAAACCGAAAATGCTCTTTGAACGCCTTCTATTAATACGATTAAGGCGACCGGGACCTTTAAAGTGACTTTTTGCAATTGTCACCTTAGCAAGTTGAAATTTTACAGGCATTAAAAGTAACACTATAGGACACGACACACAAAATTTCAAAGCATTATATTAATTTATTTAATATTAAGGGGGTTAATATAATATAATATTAGTGATAAACAAAGTTAAAGAAAAATATTCGAGACGCTCCAAATTTGTTCAAAAGCACTTTCATCTTTATTATTATTTACTTTAACTCTTTTGAAATTAAAGTTGGGATTAATCTTGAAGTTTGAGTATGAAATATCAAAATTAACCAATATAATAAATACCTCAAACTTTTTTTTAAAAAATCAGTAGTTTTGAGTTGTTATATTGGTTAATTTTGTCATTTCGTACTCAAACTTCAAGATTAATCCCAACTTTAATTTCAAAAGAGTTAAAGTAAATAATAATAAAGATGGAAGTGCTTTTGAACAAATTTGGAGCGTCTGGAATATTTTTTATAAACGTTGTTTATCACCAATATTATATTATATTGATTCCTTTAACTCATTAATAACTTAATATAATGCTGTATAATTTTTTGTCTTCTCCTCTAGGGTTAGTATTAATGCCTGTAAAATTTCAAATTGCTAAGGTGAAAATCGCAAAAAATCATTTTAAAGATCCCTGGTAGCCTTAAAAAAGATTTAACACATATCATATTACCTACTTAAATGTTGTTACTTTTATATTTCGATATATTTTATATCTGTTGTTGTTATTTATAACTCTTGCCATGGATAAGCTCGCTGAAGTAGCCACCGATTTAAGCCTAATCAGCGTCTCTTATTTGGAATATCACCAACTAGGGCAAAAATTACGGTTTTTGCTACTCACTGATCACATTCGCTTGCACGCACCATTTTTATTGGGAGGGGGGCAGATAGAACACAGAAGAACAACCATGTCCGAACCGAAGCTCGAACCCAGAATCCGAGATCACGAGAAAGACGTACTACCTAGGACGCCAACATATCTTATTTCTTATACTTCTACTATGAAGCTATCTTTATATGTTGTGCTGTTTAATATCCATCATATTTGAATTATATTAAAGTTACTTATTTTTTTCTCAAAAAAAAATTAAAATCTAATAATAAAATAAATTGTTATATGAATTTTCTTAAAATTATTTTAATTATTAGTTATTTATAAAGATAAACAACTAACAAATAATTTTCAAAAAGTAAGAAATTTAACCATTTCTAGCCATGAATGAAAAAAGACTTAATAAAATAAACAATCAAAAATAAGCAGACAAATATTTAAGAAATATTGAAATATAAAGCAGATTTACGATTTTTTGATCACCATAGATACAGGAGACTTCACTTTTAGATAGTACCTATTAAAAGAAAAATATTCTATATATTATTTGCCATTTGATAACTTAAATATAAATTTTTTTGTGTGAAAAATGCTATACCCTTTAAAATTTGCTTTAAAAAGACGATTTAATAGATGTAAATTTCATTTTGTTTTTCCCTTAACATTGTCAGTAGAGAAAAGTACAAAGCGATCATTTAATATACGCCCGATATGTTCAAAAGGTTCCGATAAAATGAACATTCTAGTTCAGCAACATTTTTTATTATTTATTGGTATTTTTAGGAATGAACCATTCTGTGGAAGATCAGATCTTAAGTAGTTTAAATCCATCTATGATTGACACTATTTATTTATACAGATGCATTAATGGCCATTAGTTAAGCAGATCAGTTAAAGTCATGGCTATTTTTAGAGGAAATAAGAAATTCTCTGATACATGAAAAAATAAATGGAACTCTGCGAAAACCGGAATTTCCAAAGCTTACGAGAATGTAAGTTTAATATATCACAAAACAAGAAAAAAAATATATTTTAAATATTTGGATTAATCGGTAATTCAAATATTTTAAAAGAAAAAAAAAACATTTTCACGACATATAATCCTCTTTATATGATTTATTCATTTATATTATCTTTCTTTTTCTTTTGCAATTTTAATATACTTTAAAACGACATAATCGATTCTTTCTAGAAATAAAATAGAGCAAAAATTGTTTGAATATTTAAAACCATTAATGCAGCTGAAAATGTATTCAAACATATTATTGTTTCTTTCGACAAAAAAAATGTTGTTCCACGATCCAATCCATGAGAGGTCTCTTTTCGGAAGTGGCAACAAGAAGTAAGAAAGATTTTGTCAAAAAAATGTGGTTTCGGAGAAATTTGCTATTTGCGGTATTAAAACTTCATCGCATATGTTTATAATAAAAAAGCTGCATAAAATTCTGTAAATAATTTCTCGTAATTAAACGTTTTAGTATTTTTCAGATTGGCCTTTTTCAATTTATTGGGAGGGGGAATAAGTTCATAGCGTTTTTATATTCCTTATTAAGTTATTTTATAGTCTTCTTTATAAGTTATTTCACAGTGATTTGTTTGCTGTTTGGCAAAGGGTAAGTATTTAATGGATAGAACTCTTTCTGCTCTACAAAACTTTGTTAATTGTATTTTTAAGCTATTTAATTTTTTTAAAGTTTTGAGGCTTAGAAAAGGAATACTCAGGAGGAAAAAATCAACATTTTCAACACCTGCTCTTATTTTCTTCTCTTCGATATCAAAAAAGCTGTTGAAGCAGCCTGGGACATTTGCGACGTGTATGGAGAAGGTGTCATAGGCGAGTCTACAGCACGGAAATGGTTTTTAAGGTTAAAATATGTCGACTTTGACGTCAATGACACTTTCCTCGAATCACATTTGAAGGAGAACGGTCGCCAAATCCGTCGTGAATTGACGGAAAAAATGAACTACGATCATATAATGATTCTCAATCACCTTCATTCAATGGGATTTACAGAAAAATTGGTAGCCTGGGTGCCTCAAGGGCTGAAAGAAAAAAAACTAAGAAAGTTGCCTTCAAATTGCTTCTCAGTATCTCGACCGCTTTCGAACAACACGCAGTCATAAACAGCGCTTTTTATTCCGAATCGTCACAGGAGATGAGAAATGGTGCCTGCACATCATGCATATACATATGAAACAAAGAAAGGAGTGGGAGGCTCCAGGAGATACGCCAACGCCGAGAGTTACGCCAGACCATCATCCAAAGGAGATAATGATGTGTGTTTGGTGGAAATGGGAGGGCTGGGTGTACTGAGAAATGCTCTAAAAGAATGCCATGGTCAACAAGGAGCTCTATACTGTCCCGCTAATCCGCGTGAATGGGAGTATTCGACTGAAAAGACCTGATTGGCATGGTCCTTCTCCTTCACGACAACTCGAGGCCTCATGTTGCACAAGTCGTCAAAGCCGCACTCCAAGAGCTTGAATGGGAGGTCCTTCAGCATCCGCCGTATTTTCCGAACCTTGCACCAAACGATTACCATCTTTTCCGCTCCCTGTCAAACCATATGAAGGGCGTTACCTTCGATAACAAAGATATCCTTAAAAACTCGCTCAACAACTTCTTTGACACCAGACCAGGCGATTTTTTGCAATACGGCAACAACTAATGGGTCCAGAGGTGGATGGAGATTGTAAACAACAACGGCGAATATATAATTGATTAATTTATTGATATAATTATTTTTTGTTTAAATAAAAGTCTTCGGTAAAAATGCTACAAACCTATTCCCCAACCCAATGATTTTATAACAAATAGAATTAATGCCAATTCATACGTCCGATGTGATTTCATTTCGGTGGGAAAAGAGCGATTGGAGTCGAGGTGAGTAATGCATATTTATTTTCATTGCTCATTAGTTTTCCGATTGCCACAAGAATAAAATAAACTTTTGTTGTTTAATCTAAAATGAGCCTTGTCTTTCTTTTAAACAGTGGACAGAAATAAAAAAAATGGATTTTCCCCTGAAGAATTGAAAAAGAATTCTGTAACTCAACACTACTTTGAAAAAGGATGTGAAAAAAAGGGTAAGGTTTTTTTTTTTCCATTTTGTAAAACGGAAATAATACAAAAATAAACTTCGAATTCTATTTTCAAATTTTTTTTTATCTTTAAAAATAAAATGAAACTCAACAGAAGAATCAACTGACTTCGAAAGAAAACGAACAGAAATCTGAACTCGAACCAGAAATCTAATAAATTCTGAGTCAACCTGAATTTCTCACATCGCTGCAGAATGAACAGCCAATGAAAGTTCACGTTTAGAGGCAAACACGCATTTCTGTTTACCTCCCAATCTCTATTTCTACAAGAAAGAAGATCATTGTTTGCACATGAATTCGTGCTACCTTTCGGAAGAATAACGAAAACGAACCGTCTTTTCTTGAGATAGAAATTCGGTAATAAAATAATATTGTTAGGGAATTATGAAAATTTCCACGGTTCTTATAAATGGAAAAACTAAGTGTCATATCTTATGTATGTTCAATAATATATAAAAGTGTATCCCATATAAATATGCAGACTTTTGGATAAAAGTAGGCGTTATAATAATGGAGTTAGTAGCTTGAAGTAAATAAGAATTTTGTATTAAAGTTTCCATATAAAGAAATAAAGCTTCTATGTGAGTGAAAGAATTCTTCTTTTGTAAAGATTAAGAAGTACCTTAAAGAAATTGGATGGACTAGCTGAATGTTGAACCATAAGAAATTAGTGCTTAATCCAGGAAGGAATTCATAAAAACATTCTTCAGAACAATGAATTCTTGCTACCTTTCAGAAAAAGGATGGAAACTAAACGTCATTTTTTCATATAGAATTTCAATTCTAAAATAGTATTGTTAGAGAATTAGGAAAAATTCCTCACTTCTTATAAATGGAAAAACTATGTGTCATATCTTATGTATATTCTATAATATATCCTAGTGGATCCCATATAAATATGCAGAAAAACTTTTAGATAGAAGAGGACGTCATAATAGTGAAATTAATAACTTAAGTAAATGAAGAATTTTTGTATTAAGGTTTCCATCTAAAGTGAAATAATTCTTCTTTTGTAAAGACTAAGATGTACCTTAAAGAGATTGGATGGACCAACTGAATTTTATTAAGGCTACTTATTTTGTCTAGAAAAAAATATCTCATGATAAAATAAATCTTTATATAAACTTTCTAAATATTATTTTATTAATTGTAAATTATTTGTAAAGATAAATAACTAACTAACAATGATAGTGGAGCTCTAAGAAATTAGTGCTTAATCCAGAAAGGAATTCATTAAAAACTACATTCCTCAGGACAATGAATTTGTACTACCTTTCAAAAAAAGAATGAAAACGAGCCGTCTTTTCTTGTGATAGAAATTCAGTAATAAAATAATAGTGTTCGAGAACTATAGAAAATGCCATATCTCTTATAAATGGAAAAACTAAGTGTCATATCTTATGTATATTCTATAATATATCCAAGTGGATACCATGTAAAAATGAATCAAAACTTTTAGATAAAAGAGGACGTCATAAAAGTGGAGTTAGTAATTTGAAGTAAATGGGGATTTTGTATTAAGGTTTCCATCTAAAGAAATAAAGCTTCTATATGGATGAAATAATTCTTTTTTGTATAGACTAAGATGTACCATAAATAAATCGGATGGACTAGCTGAATGTTGAACCATAAGAAATTAGTGCTTAATCCAAGAAGTAATTAATTAAAAACAACATTTCTTACGATAATCAATTCGTGATACATTTCGGAAAAAGAATGAAAACGAACTGATTTTTCTTGAGATAGAAATTCAGTAATAAAATAATATTGTTTGAGAACTGAGGAACATTCCATGTCTCTTATAAATGGAAAAATTAAGTGTCATATCTTATGTACGTTCTATAATATATCCTAGTGGTTCGCTTATAAATATGCAGCAACAATTTTAGATAAAAGAGGAAGTCATAATAGTAGAGTTTCTAGTTTGAAGTGAATAAGTATTAAGGTTTTTGTATTAAAGTTTCCATTTAAAGACACAAAGTATCTATGTGGGTGAAAGAACTATCATTTTGTAAGAACTAAGTTTTGCCTTAAAGAAGTTGGATGGATGAGCCATAAGAAATTAAGGCTTTATCCAGGAAGGAATTCATTAAAAGCAATATTCCTCAGGACAAAATTAAACCCATCTCTTTGACAAGATATTCATAAAGAATAATGATTTTTAGAAGTCTGTAAATTTCTTTAGTTTGATACAATCTAAAGATAATATACAAAGAAATCTTTCAAGTGTATTCTGAAGAAAAATAGAACCTTTTCATAAAAGACAATTTTTCCTAGTTTCAATTTTCTTTGATTCTCAATTTCATTTTAAACAAAGACATAAAAACACATTGTTTAACAGTGTTTGTAGGGCACATCCACTTACAAACATTGAGTATAATTATCAATGTTTTATACAAAGTTTAAATAAAATATTTTGTAGAAAGTTGACGTATAAACAATGTCTGATGTAAATCATATATTAAGGGTCGCTTTCTTTTTTAAAGATCCAATGAACTATAACAAAATGACAAGAAAAGAAAACCAAACGATTATTTTTTTACCAAACTTTATGGACATCTATTGTTATTTATTGTTAAATGAGCCGGAAAAATTCAATCATTTAATATTTCGCTAGATCAGGTTCCTTAATACCTTACCAAAAATGTTGCCACCAGTGTAATGATATGGGTTTGGACGTTTAACTCCTCGTTTGTGTAGAAGTTTGATTGGATTCCAAGGGCACTATTGATCCATAACATTTATTCCAACATAATATATTTCTCAAGAATGTTCTTCCTGCTCTCAGTTAAGAGCCACATGAATTTTCTTTTTTTCTGTATCAAAAAATTGGCTAAGAGATGAAAGTTTCCTGACTAACGAAGAACTTCAACTGAATGACAAAATCCATCTAATGTCACTGGCAACAACCTTCTTCGTAGAGAGTACGGAAAATATTCTCCTACTTTGATTTTTATTATTTTTTGCAGTCAGCACATCGGATAGGAGGTAATAGTTTCCAGAGTAACTAGGAGATTCAACTGCACTATGGAATAATCTCAAATCCCTGGATGGTAAAAAGAGTGGAAATTTTAGTTCGCCAAATAATCGCCAAGGAACCAGGATATTGTCAGAGATCATTTCAAGAAAGTAATCATGTCTTACTCGCAATTTTTGGTAAGAAATTCCTTTTATTTAGTTGGCAGTAGATCGAAAGAAAAAAGCAGCCTTCGTATATACTTTAGTTAAAATACAAAGAATACAGATTCGGCATTTTTTAAAAACAAATTCTGCTTAAAAGTGAATGTCTATAATCATACTTAAAATTTTGAAGTGATTTATGTTGTTAACAATTTATATCAGCAATTCTGATTTAAGTATCGAGTATTTTATACTAATATGCTAAGAGAACGATTAATGTGAAGGAAAACATTTGAACGTTTGAAAGTTTTGTTACTCACTTTTGATGATTTATTTTTTGTGATTTTAAATAGAATTAAACTACAGAAGTTATTAAGTTGCCAACGTCCTGGCATAGGAGTAGCATGTCTTCCCCAAGAGCTGGGGGTCCTGGTTCGGGCATGGTTGTTCTTCTATGTTCTATCTGTGAGATATATGAAAATGCTTTCTAAAAAAAGGGGCTGTGCAAGCGAATGTGGTAAGTGAGTAACTAACTCATACTCTTGGTCCTAGTTGGCGCTTCTTCAAAACAAGAGACGCTCCTTTTGGCTTAAAACTCGTTGATGCTTAGACAAAAGTGTTACTAACAATAACAACTAAAATAGTAATTAGGTTTTTGGAAGTTACCATGATTCCTAATCAGTCAAAGAACAGACTTTAATGTTTTATATTAAAAAAAACACTATTATAAGGTAAACAAAAAAAGTTCTTGCCGTTTGCGCGTTTTCATTGATTAAAATGGGACTAAGTATGCAGATTCGTGTACGACGTGATTGAGAAATCATCAGTCGGTAGTAGGAATATCAGTTGTTATAAACGCAGGTCCGCTGCTCACATTCATCAATCCGAACCCGTGCAGTAGAGAAGCGAAATGGACGCATCGAAGGAGATCATTCTGGTTTACGACTTCAAAGTGGGCTCATCAGCAGCTGCATCAAGTAGCCGAATATGTAAAGTGTTTGGGGATAGTGCTGTCAATGAAAGCACGACAAGGCATTGGTTTCAAAAACCCTGGTTTTGAAATTTGTCCCTATTTGATAAAACTCGAACAGGACGACCACAGTCCTACCAACAGGCCAAACGGTTACTGGGGATCTGTACTAGTAGCAATTGCTACAACGCTAGTAGCGTACAACAGGCATTGCATCGGAAGGAGCCAGCACTGGTTAATCGAAAGAGTGTACTGTTATTGCATGATAACACGAGGCCGCATGTTGTGATGGTTGCTAGGAATACGATATAGCTACTTGGCTGGGAGACTTTGTGTCATCCTCCTTACTGACCTGACCTTGAACCACCAGATTACCACCTCTTCCCTTCCATGGACAATCCTCTTCGTTGTAAATCCTTCACAACTGAAGCAGACCTGCGCCAAGCTCTCACGGATTTCTTTGCGTCCCCTACCCCCAAGTTTTACCTCAAGGAGCATGAATAACTGGAGACACGTTGGCACAAGGTGCTAGATGCCGATGGTGATTACTTCGAGGACTAACAATAGGCTACGTGGTTCGTATATTATGTTCTTTTGGGTCATTAAAAAATGCAAGAACTTTTTTATTTACCTTGTGTAAGATAAATATTAGAAATTAATTTCGTATTGAATTTTATTACTCTTGTCCATATGACTTCTTCACACTTAAATTTAAATTTTGAATTCTATTTATTTTCTTGTTCTCTTTCATTGAAAAAAATTAACTGCATTTATATAGAAAAGTAACCAATTTAGGTCACGAATCATATAAATCTGTTATCAAAGCTTTGGGTAGCCAATTCATTTCATTCTTCACTTTCATCATTATTCCATGGTATATTGGTACTTCAAATAGAATCAACCCACATAGTCTGCAAAATAGTCCTACACATCGACTTTTCTGTAGAACTTTTGATTACATATAACATTCTCTGATGTAGACACGTGATGTCATGTCACGTGGAATGCCATTTACCAAAAACAGATAATTATGAGTGAATGTGAATATGTCAGACCATTGTAAACGTCATAATATCACATGGCATTGAAACAACACCTGATGGTATTAAAAATTTAATTAATGAAATATTATTTTTAAAAAACTATATTTTCATCTACAAAACTATATTTACATTATTTGTCATCCAATACAAGTTTAAATAAATGTATTCGAAATTGAGTGGATGAATAAAAAGTATTTTATTAAAGTTTGAAAATATGTAGAGATTGCGTGAACTAATATTAGTATTTAAAAAAAACGGTTTTATTATACATTTATTATTAAATCTACGTTATAGTGTCATAATTATAAATTGCCCAACCACAAATTAAGTAAAAATCAACAGAAAAAAATCCTATAAACCAAGCAATATTTATTCATCTACAACACATGATTCATTCATCGTAGTTCTTTTTCCTTTTCCAAAAAATGTCTTCGGGTTCGTTCCTTAAATGGGAGGGTATTATGTTTCTGTAACGACAAGCCTGTGAAATCCTCTATGTTGTATTTCAAAGACTCCAAGGATAAAGGACTTGTCGTTTATTTTCAAGCGCAGAATGTTGTCCCGCTGAAAGAGATTGTTTTTCCGATTTCGTACCAATCGTATTCAAGTGTGCCATTAGGAGAAAACAGCATCTGAGAGTTGTATTAGAAAAAGAACAGTGTCTGGTTGGAAGGAAATTGTTCGTGAAAAATGGTAAGAGATTCGATTTCTTTTGCAAAATGATTCTTGATATAGTTCCATTTTGGAAAAAAAATGACCTTAAGGGAAAACCAAATTTATGATAGTTATTTTGGAGTCTCATGTAAATTCAGTTCTTTATGGATGGAGGTTTTGTTTGGCATTTAAAATTTTGAAAAATGTATCGGCATTTGTAGTGGTTTATCAAAATTTTGAAAATGTATCGGCATTTCTAGTGGTTTATCAAAATTTTGAAAATATATCGGCATTTGTAGTGGTTTATCAAAATTCTGGAAAACGAATTTATACATTAGTCCTGTGTTTTTGATTTTTGATAAATCGTTTATCTGAACTTCATAAATAACTAAATTGGGTATTTTAGATACATAAGCCTGTAAAATGTGACATTAAAATATCGACAAGTTTTTTTCTTAGTAAAAGGAAAAGCAAAATAATAATAATAATAAATAAATAAATAATTATCTTATTTAAAAAAATGACTTAATGTAAAATATTAGTTTGATTTTATTGAGAATTATATCTATTGATATTAATTTATTTATTTAATAAGAATGTTAATTTCAGATAGTGTCTGGTGCAGTTAAATCTGTCGTGGTCACTAAGTCCTCCCTGTCGGGAGTAATACCAATGGGGGTACTGCGTCAGAGGTGATGAATGAATAGTATGCTTGGATGAAGTTCACGTCAAAAGGGTGTGTGATGTGTGTGAGCTAAAAGTTAGACTTCTGCCCTCGGGGGCTCAGGGGTCCATACCCTCAGAAGCTACTGCACCTCTCCTTCCGTTGTAAAGTGAAACTCGAGAACAACAACAATGATATAGTCTTTTAAAAGCTATGTATGCAAAAGCTGTCATTGATGCATATTCACAAGTTATAGCAAAAATAAAAAAAAATGAGTCTAGTTGAAAGAATATATATATATATATATATATATATATATTATCTGTGCCTCAGTTGAAGAAAATATTGTATAGTTTAAAATAGACTCATGTTTATAATAAAATACATTTTGAATTTAAGCATAATTCAAGAGTTTAAAAAATGAATATAAAGCAATTAACCTTAATACTGCACCTTTTTGATATTGATAGCTCTAAAGTTTATAAATAATTCAGGAAAGGCTCTAACATTTGTGCATTTTTATACATGCAGTGAATTGCTCATTTAATTTATACAAATAAGTATTAAGTTGAAAGTTCTTGGCGGAATGTAAGAGAATCATGAAAATAATTTAAAGTTATTCAGAAGTTACATAACGAATAAAACTCCAGTCAGAAGTCAATTTCTTTTGGTAATTTTTCTCTCTTGTAATTCAAAATCAATTATTTCCAAAGTTCATAGATAAATAATATATTGAATACAATCACATTGAATTTACAGATAAATAAGTTTTTGATGATTTTGATGATAAAGGGACAACGGAAGGAGGGGTGCAATAACTTCTGAGGGTATGGACCCCTGAGAACCTTAGAACATAAGTCTTTCTAACAGCTCATATGAAGATGACACACATTTATCACATTCTCTTGCACAGCCCCTTTTTGAGAGGGCGCACATCAAACTACCTCACAGATAGAGAGCAGTGATACCCTGCCCGATATTGGAACCCGTTAAGCCCAGATCCTGAGGAAGACACGCTACCTTTGTGCCAGGGCGCCGACAAATAAGTTCTTAAAATATAAAAATACTGTGTATATGTGACAGTTTACAATACTAGAGATCTCTGTAACTTCAACAAACAAGTGAAAAAAAAAATCCCTTCTTCCATATTCTTTTATTTACTTTATCTGTTAAATAGGATAATATTTCTTTATTATTTTTCTATTTATCAGATATATTTTCTGCATAAATGATAGGAAATATAGGAAACTAGACTCTATAAATACTTTTGGCACCATCTAGGTAATTAGAATAAAGTTATAAGTTGAGGTTTTCTTTATGGTTCTCCCTTGCATTTATATCACCTTTCCTCAACAACTTGTAAATTAAATTTTCGGTTGATCCGTAGAGAACCTTACCCCCTTGGCGCCTTTTTCAAAATCGCCAACTCCCTGTGCTCTTGCGTCTTGACTCCCTGAGAAAGATATCCTCCAACGACACCATCTGGCCCTAAATATCCTTCCCGAAAAGGGGGCGATGCTCTCTCCTGTCGCACCAAATTTTCAGTTGTATTTTATAAACATATTTAAAATGGCAAAATATTACCATGCTTATACAAATGATAAAAGGATTTAAATGAGACATATGCAGTATTGCTAACAGACATTTAAAGCAAAATTCTTAAACTAGAAATTTAAACTTTCAAGAGGCGAAATGTAGTATTATATGTTATATTAAATATTCTATTAAGTCATCAAAATACTATGTTACATTATAAACTATTGATATAAGTAAATCTTTAAACGAAAAGAGAACGTAAACTGTTTCCTCCATTTTTTTTCAAAAATATGAAAGTTTAATATCCATCAAGCATAAAATTCATATTTTCAAAACTTGAAAATATTACGGTTTTGTGAAAGTATTAAAAATTAAAATTCAAGCAAAATTACAAAAAAGTAATTGAAGCATTTAAGAGTAGAATATATTTTAAATATTTTTTATTAAATAATTCACTATTGATGAAATTACAAAACTACTTATTAATAATTTTAAATTAAAACTGATGCAAATTCCAAACTAAAAACTTATCTTTGCAGATATCAAAGAATCATATCAAAATATTGATTTAGTAAGTAAACAGATGAGTAGAGCGGATTTCAGAAAGTTTTATGCATATTCAAGATCAATAATTTCCTCATGTCTGGGCAAACAACAAAATCAAATTTTAATAAAGTTTTCGAAGGCATGCCAGTGGGACAGAAGATGAAATTATTGTTGTTATTTCGTTCTAATATTTTATTCTTTCATACCTTTAACCATAAGATTATGTAAAATGATTTTTAATTTTAATTCCTCCGATAAATTTACTCAAACAAATTTCGAACTATTTAGAATTATAAAGGATAATATTGAAAATTCTACTTTTAAACGAAGAAACTCAAATTGGCTGTCTATGAATTCAAATTTAATATTTAGGGGAGGCTATTATAAATTGATATTTCTAATTGAAATGTTTTCTGTTATTACAAAGTTAAGCTAGTATTATTCTATGAGAATCCAATTTTTAAAAAATCTCCAAGAACTTTCAAATTAAATCACGGTAAATTTGAATGGATTCTTAGATGACATTTGTTAGTGTTTCGAGGAATTTGTTGAAATAGAAGATATTAAATTTAGGCTTAAACGGTAAACAATTTCTACACATTTTATATTCGCCTTATATTATGGGTATATCGTGTATATTTTGATGTTTAAAATTATCTTTTAAGCGATTTTTAAATTCAAAATCAAACATTTAACTAACCAAGTATTTTATTTACATTAAAGGAGCTCAAATTCTCAGCTACAGTTTTGAAGATAGGACAAATTACCTTGGAATTTTGCAATACATTTGGTAAGAAGTCGTTGATATTTCATAGCGAATATATTTGATAAATTCTCCATTGAATTTTTTAAAGTTCCCTGAATAATATCTGACCCAAAAAATATTTGTAGGATGTTATTTTACAAAAGGGATTAAATGTCTTTTCAGTCCCAAGTCAGAAAAAAAAATATTTCACATTAAAATTTTTTTTAAAAAATAGAAAGATATCTTAAAAATTAATATATAAATAAATTATATTATTTGCGTTGATTGAATAATTTGTAAGGTTAAGTAAGAGAGAAACTTATTAAAAAGCATGAAGTTACAAGTTTTTTACAGTAAAAGCTATCTTATCTTTAATGTTTTGTAGTGTTGTATAGCTCTATTTACGTTTATTTTCCTTCTAATTGTCATTTAGGGGAATGTAATTGATCAAAACAACATTAAAATATCTGGCAATAACATGATCTACCAGTTGCATCTATTTATGCTCTACCGCACGTAACCTGTCAGTCAGTTTTGGGAAAAGAGAAAATCAAGATTAAATTTAATATGCTAATTAAAACTCCTGTTCATTAGGTTTTAAAGTATGGTTTATACTTATATCTACGCAACTCGAATAAATAATTCAAATGAAGTTTCGGTATCGCACTTTTCCTTTTCCTTAAATATTCATGAGATAAAATTCTATCTTTATTTTATAATTATATAGTATCGATAGAATGCTGTGTTTATCTTAGAATTAGATCTTAAATTCAATGTCTATTTTAGAATTGGATAGTTTAGATAAAATTCTATACCAATCTTATACTTAGATAGTTTGTATAGAATTCTATGTCTATCTTAGAATCGAATAGTCTATATTAAATTCTATGTCCACCTCAGAATTAGATAGCCTAGATAAAATTCTATACCAATCTTACATTAGATAGTTTATATAGAATTATATTCTCTCAGTTTCTATCAGTTATTTCAGTGGGTACAATTCCTGATAAGGTAACAAAAAACCTACAAAAAATAGTGATTTGCTTCTGAATAGAAAATTTATGATTTAAACATAGATAATTTAGCACAGAAAATCAAAATAAAATTAATATACCAAATTATTGGCTCAGTGATATCATTTTTTATACCCGAATAAGTTTTTTCAAAAAAGTTTCTCTTCATACATGTTGCAATTTTTAAAAAAATACATTGTAGTCTCTCAAGAAAATAATTCTTACGTTATAAGAGTCCCTGTTCATTTTATTCCATGAAACAATTTATTTATCAAAGTATTCAGCTATCTTAAATTGTTATTATTTTTTTAAAGTAAAGCTCACAATTTTAAAAATTTTTATAAACCTGTTTAATTTAAGTACTAATGAATATATAAATATATTTACTCTTTCAGAAAAAGTGACCAAAATATCGTGTTATGGGCTTAATAAAGAGTTTTGCAAAAACGAATAATCAAAATTTTATTATCAAAAATATATAAAGGAAATAGGCGGTCTTGTACTTTCCCAAAATTTCGAAGAACTAAAAAAAGAAATACTGCAATCAGTTAGATTTTATATACAACAGGCTTTTGATTTGCTGCCTATGTTATCACTATTATAAAAAATTCAAACATATACAAATGGAATAAAACAAAGAATAATTCTGGTTTGCAGTTTTTTTGCAAGAAATTGTTAATCATAAATCAAATAAAAAAAGATTTTTTCTTCCTTTCGAGGATAATTCAAGTAATTTGACTAATGTTTGACTTTGAGTAAGGAAATAAACGAAACAAAAACCCCAGGGAACCACAGCAGCTGCAGAACCCCTTTTTTACATCAGAGACACGAACGTTCATTTCCTTGCCTCTTGCATACTTTTATGAGACCCCCGGACAGACTTCCGTGCAAACAAGAGTGTGCTTTCTTCGAGGCAATAACTCCGTATAAATTCCATTTAACCTGTCAATTACGCATCTTGGGAGAGAGAAAGCCTCAAGAAATGAATAATCGCCAAATTTGGCGGCGAAATATCTTGGGTAAAGTTGCGGTTGCAATGCATTGGAATCTTGGTAACAAATAAATACAGATGTGAGAAAAAATAAAATGAATATTCAGGAGTAAATCAGAAAATTACGTTTTCGTTTTTGATGTTATTTATTGTTTCGTTTTTGATGATGTCTTGAACTTAAATTGTTCATACATCTCCTTTAATTTTTGATATTTTAACACAGAAAAAAAAATCGCAAATGAATAAGAATATCACAAATAAAAATAATCAATTTTTAAAACTGTATGAAATTTAAAAAAACATCTTTAAAAAAATTGAATTTTAAGCACACCTATTTTGAGGATTAAATATAAATCTAACTCGGAAATCAAATAGACTGCAAATAAAAAAATCCAATACTTGCTGTCAAAATATTGTTACAAGCAGTCGAACACCGAGGAAGCGTACCGAAGGAGAAAGCATTGACAATCAATGCCGAGGAGCTTTGATCCAGTCTAGTTGATTTGGTGCGGGAAAAATCCTGGTAGCCCCCAAATCGTTTACGGTGCTGCTTGCTCGCTCACTCGGATATGTAAGGAACGGGCTGCCGCAATCTGGCAGTTCCTCTCGAAGGAGTAGCGACTCATTGTATAAGCTGATTACTTTCCTCGCTTGTTATTTGCGAGCTGTGTTTACGTTCGATGTTAACGTTGTATAATTGAACTCGCTGTGATTTTTTGTGTGCTGTACTATACGATAGCTGTTTTGCAGTCTGTTTTTATTGAGCATAAGAGTTGTATTTATGCTGTAAGTAACTGTTGACTGCTGGATTGTGTTTATCTGAAGTTTTACTTTCTCAAGTCATCCTATAAAGACCTGTAAATAAATGTGTTTGTGCTGTCCTCAAAGTCCATTCAATCCGAACCCGAGACGCTAAAAACGCAACAATATATTGCGCAAAATCTTTAATATAGTTTTCCTGAAATAATAAAAACGTTTGCTGAAAAAATAATTATTATAATTCTTAATGATTATCAAATAAATATCTGCTTACCTTGTAGAAAAATATTGCGAATAATTGTAGACTGATATTGCAAACATTAAATGCTAGATCTTATAAATGTGAGAACGATGATCATATCTTGGATAAGAAATGAAAATTCTATATCCTTCTGGGGTTTTATAAAATACAATGTTTTCACAACATAAATAAGGCTGTGTTTTGTGTGCTATTTCTTTGCAAAAGGACGTGTTGATTTTGAGTGTACCGTTGTAGTTTTTATTAACAATTGGTCTGTTGTTAACAAAACGAACTCGCCACTCAGATAGGTGCACAAATAGCTTGGAGTTTGGCTCCTCCCATAGAAAATGGGACTTATTTCTTAGGGAAGGATTGTACCGTGGCCGGTGATAACCCTTTGGACTCAACCACAGTGTCCTCCAGTGTTGCTGTTGAGGCAGTTTGGCCATTCATTTTTATGGTGCATTCCGCGTGCCTTCAAAAGGGTCAGAGAGTCTGGTATGACTACATTAAAATATAATCTGTCCGGCGGTGCATCTCAAAATGAGGATAAAAATGCTTCCGGCGTGATGAGGGTTCTATCCACCCTGTAGGGTACACAAGTAGCTGGGGTTTGGATTCTTCCATCGATGACAGGATGTACTTCCTTATGGGAGGGGTGTAACGTAGCCGGTGTTGACTTTTAGGATACAACCACAGTTCTCGCCGTCTTTGCTGCAGTAGCGATCTGGCTATTCAGTTTTATTACCTATATACGGATAGGAGAGTCAGTGATATAGCATCCCCTTTCTCACATAAAAGTATGCATCTTGGGCAAGAAGGCGAGTTCCACAAGTGCTAAGATTATTTTTTCAGAATTCCCAAATCTAAATTTTTGTGCCCTGTTGGATAGTTAAAAAATACATGCGTATTGACTATACATAACATGTAGATTTTCTAATCTATAACGACTTTTAATCATTTATCTAATTATTAAATTTTGCAAGAAAAATGATTAAAAAGCTTTGTGGCATTACATTCTGAAATAGCCGGGATGGCCTGGTTGGTAAAGCGTTGGACTCGTACTCCTTAGGTTGCGAGTTCGAAACTCACTGGCCAAAAGATTCTCCGAGTGTATGGCGGCTGGTGCTCCTTAAATCTGTTCAAGTCCTTCATATCGAGAGTAATATAACTGGGGGTTCTGGGTCAGAGGTGATCGTTCTCTAAATTACGATCTGAGATGTATGAATGAATTTGCATGAATGTAGCCCAACCGCTAAAAAAGGTTGTGCCGTGTGTGAAGCTAAGTCATACTCCTGGTACTAGATGGCGCTACTTGTAAAACAAAGAAATGGACTTCTTAGTCTTAAAATCTGCTGATCATATCAGCGGAGGCTTGTCAACGGCAAGTGCCATTAGTCACAACACAACAACATTTTGAAATCAATGATTTTTTAAAACGCATAATTGTTTGATATGACTAAAAAACATACTGGTTTTATAAACCATACAAAAATGCACTACAAAATAGGCTATTAATTTCCAAAAATAAAAACATTAGACATTTATGATACTTTCTACGACAATCAACAAAATACAAAGCAATTCATATCATTTTTTTTGAATGCCTTGATAAAATAAAAGAAAACAGCAGATTCGTTGACTTTTGTATATGAGGTGGGTTCAAGACAATGCTGTTCTATTTTGTGCCAATATATAGCATTTTCGTCACAGAGCATATGTTTTCACTTTTTCCCGCTCTTTTCCAGTTTATTTCAACTAGACTTGACACTTATCTGGTATAGCTTTACTCTCTCTTTTATTTCCAGCTGGATGACTTGAAACCGAACAAATTTCCCAGATGGTTTTTAGAATTTATTCTGTTCCGTTTTATTTTATTTTCGGCATGATTTCAACTCATAAAAGGAATAAATTTAGATATATGGGCTGTCTCAGGTTTAGCGTATAAATGTGGACTTTATTAGATACTTTTTTCTTGTCACAGCTATTCAATAACGCTATATTCTCTAGTTTGAGCAAATAATATTGGATTATTAATTGATCTTAAAACAAGTAATATGAAAGATTAAAAGGAAATCTGCCATACATGTTTCAATGTATCAACTCAGAACATATTTTCTTGAACGGCCAAGCACCGCGTGCTCGCCAAAGTTAAATTATATTTTTATTCATTTTGATTGTTTCATTGAATGAGTCACTTTAGTATTGCAAACGGTCGAAAAAAAACTTTGTCTCGCATTGATTGTTTAAAAAAAACCTCTAATTTCCTATTAAAATCATTTCTTATAATCACGTGCACAGAATTACATTTTTCTAGGTTTTATTTGCTGTAGTCATTAACTTATTTTTTAAAAAAATCCGAGCTTTTGTAAATGCTATGGCAACGTGTTATTAAAACTTTACTTTTTGAGATGCTGGTGCAGATAATAAATTATTTTTTTTAATTTTCACCAACGGGATTTTGTTGATTATTTTTCGCAAAAATCACATCACAAAATTACATTACATTCTGACATGATAATTTTTTTTTAAATCAATTCCTACTTTCAATATTATGAAGAAAAAAATTTTTACCCTTTTATTAAATAATTCAGTAATAATAAACCCTCAGAGGTATAACTCCCGACATTGAGAAATTTGTGACCAGGTTCGTACTCGCAGCACTAGGGACGCGAATCCAACCTCCTCTCAACCAGGTTATCTGTACTAACAATTAGAACTGTAAAAGTGAGAAAATTAGTTTTTAATTAATTAATAAAAAAGATTAATGCATTACTATTTGGAAAAAAAAACATTAACATCAAATGTCATCTACTACAAGTTAAAAAAATTTTGAACTTTCTGAAAATTCAGGGAGAAGATAAGTTGAATTTTCAATTTATTTTTATTTCAATTTGAGAGACTGAGAAGCAATTAAGCAGAACGGCACGAAATCATTTAGAATGGTCTTATGTACCATGATATTCTCAAAATTCTAACACGTATGGAATTTTTACGGAATTCTTGCTCGTGCTGACCTTGAGTTGACCTTAATAAGAGAAACCCAGGTATCCTCTAAAAGATTCTGTTTACATCATTGGTTATTCGTCACGGGGATTTGATGACTCAGTATCTTTATAGCGCTTCATTTGGTTTATTAAATAGAAAAAGTGGAAGGGGATCAGGATATAAGAGAGTATTTTAGAATTAAATTAATATGGGGTAAATGAAGACAAAACAATGGAAAACTATTACAATTGAAATTAAAGTTTAAGATGTCAATATGTGTGTGCGTGCGTGCTTATGTTATTTGAACCCTTCTGTCTAAGTACATCATTTTCCAGACCGAGAGTGCGAATCTTAAACATGAAATTTCATTCATATTCGTAAAAGAAGAAGCTTAAAAAGCAGATAATTATATATATAATCACTGAATTAATCTGACTCATCGTTTCATATGTGTATGTATATATGTGTGAGTGTGTGCGCGGTTTATTGGAACCCTTCTGATTAAGTAACATCATTTTTCAGATAAATCTCAAAATAATGATTTACGAAATTTCATTCCTATTCGAAAATGAAGAAACTTAGTAAGCAGATATTGGCTATTCATGCATTGTCATCAATGGAAAATGGAAAAAAGTTTAAGAAATTAGATAGATATTGGATTTGCCTTTAGAGCTTCTAAAGTTAAAATTATATCATTCTGATATAATAAGCAAAGGTTATTTAATTAAAATGCTTCTATAAGATTGCCAATTTATTTTTTTCCTCCATATGAGAGATTTCCTTATGAGAGAAAAATACTTTTAACAGAAACCCTCGAACAAACAAATCGAAGAAAAAAATAATAACATATCTCTTGAGATTTCAAGACATACCATTAACATTCCGAATGCCTTTCACTTTTTCTTGTCATTCAGAATGCAGCATTAACATCTGAAAAAAGTGTCTTTTGAAATCTTTATGTGGTTGAAAAAAAAGTAACTTGTCTAAATTTAAGTTGCTATGATATTAGTATCGGGATTAGCTTTCGAGTATAAAAAGTCATGTGCCTTCTTGGATTTTACTAGCTAAAAGTATTTATTTTTATACTGTTAAATACGTGAAAGTATTACAGATATCAAAATAAAAATGTCAAAATTTCTAAAATTCATTCTATGCTTCAAACTTGAATATAATAATTAAAAAAGAAAAAAAAATGATTTTCTCTTTTATTCTCTGAATGTAATTGAATATATTTGTTAACATAAACTATTATTTTTTTGAAGATTATTTAAAAATAGCTTTATAGCAATCCTTTTAATTTCGGACAAGCGAGTAATATGTTCTGTATGTATATTCTATAAAAATCACAATGGAATTCAGTCCGGTTCTATCCATTTTTGGAATTTTATCCAGTTTAAAAAAATCGTTGAGAGTTTATAATATTTAGTTTTTTCATTGCCCTTAATGTTTAAAAGGAGAGAAAAAAAACATGGTGTGACTGTGTCATGGACCCGGCCGTGTGTTGTACGTGAATGCGTTTATGTAACAGGTTATATTTTTTTAAATAAAACATTTTTATTTATGTATTTAGGATAAAAGCAAGGAAATAAAATTTTATTGTGTTTCAATATATTTTTTATAGGTCTGTGATCCTAAAAGTGTGACACAAATGGTATACCAGATACATTGAAATTTCTGGTAAATGATAAATCAATACAGATATTACATAAAGTTGTTGGAAAAGTTTCAATATGAGATCAATTGAACTCACTGAGCATGAAGTCGGGTAATGAGCGGTTTTGTGAGACGTCAACATTAAAGTCTCCTCCTGTCATAACTGGAATAGTAAGATCAGACTCGTAATCGGATATGATTTTAGGTTTTATTATTACCATTTAATTATTCTTTGAAAGCTCTTTCCTACCGTATACGATCTCTGTATTTGTGTTTTGGCTTTTCGACGTGTATAGGCCGATATTATATATTTTTAATAATATATTTTTTTTAATTCTAACTCCTTATTATATTCACTGTCACTACTTTAAACTGATGTTTTATATACAATCGATAGATTTTGTCGGCAGCTGACGATTAAAACTTAAACAAGCATCGTAGCTTCTTCGAGTCAACAGTTATACTAATTGCAAATCTCGATATTCAGCAAAATAACCTCAAAATAGCGGCGATTCCCAATGCATCGCTGTTCTCATTTATAGAGTAATAAATTATTTGATCTTTTATCTATCCAGTCGTATAATCCAGTGCTATCCAGTGGTATTTAATTTTGAATGTAGAGGATGGATTCGAAACAACATGGCCAAACTGTATACCCCGATTTTATTATCACTAGGTTTTTTTGGATTGCCCTCGTATGGTAGAAAATTTTAAGACGTATTCCCGTCAAAGAAAGATGATTTCAGATTATGAACATTATTGCCCTTCCAAATTTTTTTTCTCCTAAAGATTAATATTTTTCAATAGATATTTTGAAATTTCAATTCAGCACTTATTTTATTTCAATTCAGCACTTATCAACTTCATTCTAAAATACTCTATTATTTCCTGATCCTATTCCAATTTTTCTATTTATTGAATTCAATACGAGTTCTAAAATTGATGAATTGGCTAAAATCTGATAAGTTCCCACACTCCGTGTGAAGATATAAAAACTGTCCAGCCAAGCACATTCTTTTTTTTAAAAAAGTCCAGTAATTCCCTCGCTGGCACATCGAGAAATCCGTATTAAAATCTCACGTTATATATTCACATGGATAAAATTTTCATTTTGTTTTGCGTCATTTTGTGTTGCACACACCACTTTGATTTGTTCATAAAACCTGCCTGTCAGGAACGAAATAAATGGAAGCTAAAAATCAAATATCTACAAATCTCTATCAAAAACTGGTAAATGTTCATGTAAAGAGGATAGTTTGCTCAATTAATGATACCCATATTGAAAAAGGATATTTTTAAATTTCTTTTTATTTGGGGGGGGGGGGGCATTTGTTTGCTCGTTGCTCTATTTTTTGAAGTATTGCTCTATGGGTCACAGTAAAAATTTTGAAAATTATAAGAAAGTGCGTGTAATTTCATGATCTTTTTCTACCTTATCAAAAATTGACTCGCGTTTGAGAACTCCTCTTAAAGTTTATAAATACAAATATGAGCTTACATACAAAATATTTAAATCAGTTATAAGAAAACGATTTCTTAACATGAACTTTACGTAAAAATCTGATTTAGCGAAAAAAAACCTATTTGGAATAAATATTTTTCAGTGCTGTGTCGAATGAAGGTTGATACAACGAAGTGTGTCTTGAATGAAAATAAATCAAGAAATATTTTTTGTAATCAGAAATTCACAAAAAGAAAATCTTTATCGAGTAACTATTAATTTACTCACTTTTCCCCATAGAAATAAGCTAATAAATTAATTTGAATTTTGTTTAATATCTGTCGCATACAAATTTAACTTAAAACCTCGATGGCGATTTCATATTCGACTATATATATTATATTAATTTCAGAATATATGTATTATTTTCCTGTTAGATTATTTCATATTAGACTATATATATTACATTCATATTAGAAGATTTCCTATTAGACTATTTACATATTATATACAAATTAGACTATATACATAATATATTCATATCCGACGATTTTATATTAGACAATTTACATATTATATTCATACTAGACGATTTCACATTAGACAATTTATATATTATATTCATATTAGACGATTTCATTTTAGACTATATACACATTATATTCATATTAGCCGATTTCAAATAAGTCTATATACATATTATATTCATATTAGACGATTTCAAATAAGTCTATATACATATTATATTCATATTAGCCGATTTCATATTAGTCTATATACGTATTATATTCATGGACTATATACTATATTAATAGAAAGAAATGTATGAAGGAAGCGATACAGTTTCATTAATGAATTCAAAATTTGCTTGGATACAATTTATATCTCGGGTGAAAAAGAAGTATTTATAAAATCATTCGATGTTTTTATTACCTATAAAATATAAAACGAATTATTGGCAAGTTATAAGTTGAAGAACCGATTAAAGTTTAAGTGAAAATTAAACATATCAGTTTTATAAATATTTCGATAAAAAATAGAATTGTGAAAGGAGAAGTGAAACTGCAATTTCAAAAACCGCATTATATAGTTATTTATCTTTAAATGAAAATACAAATAGATAAATTAATATTGATGAAAACACAAAAATGTTGATTTGGAAAACCGTAAATGAATATTCTAATAATTAAATGAAAATACTAATTGGCGAATAAACATTGATTAAAACACAGAATTGTTGATTTGGAAAACCGTAAATGAAAATGTGATGCCAAACACACCTGGAAATTTATTTCCCCCGATTTCAAAGAATGCTGCCTTCATATTGATTTATCAACTGAACAAATGACTCTTATAGATGGCAGAAAGTTTTAATCATATTCAAAAACAATACTTCCGGCATGTCTGGTTAAACACCAAGATCAAACTTTAATCAAATTTCAGAAGGCATTTGCATTTGACAGAAGATGAAGTTTTAGATTTTATTCTGAGCTAGTTTTTTCTTTTTTTTTTAAATTTTACTAAATTTTATAATCTTAGATCATAAAATTGATGTTTAACTTTAGTTTCAGTTTTTTACTGTTACAAAAATTTCGATTAGTTTGGAAATTCAGAGAATCATAAAGCATTTTAATTTTAATCGAAGATTTGTAAATTAGCTGATTAGGAAATGAAATTTTGTAATGAATGACAGGTATTAATCATAGAATTGCTTAGCTGAAGATTGCTTAATGATTACGATGCATCCCCCCTGCAGGCACCTAGTAATTAGGGATGACCTGCTTCCAGTATGGTACTTGCATCTCGCCAACCCGGCGGGTACACAAAAAGGTGAGGGTTAAGCTTCTCCCATAGTTGACTGGGATAGTTCCTACGGGAAGGGTTGTATAGTGGCCGGTGATGTCCTTTAGGACTCAACAAAAGTTAGGACCACTCCAGTGTTGCTATTGCGGCAGTCTGGTCATTCAGCTATGGTTATTTAAGCCCGTGTGACTTCATGTGGGTCGAAGAGTCTTATGATTGCGATGACTTATGATTATAAGAGTCTTATGTCTTATAATTACAATAGGGGCACAATTCCCAGGGGCACCTTGAAATGTGGATGAGATGCTTCCGGCATGGTGGGCGGATCTCGTCACCCTAGAAGGTTCACTAATAGATGGGAGTTAGACCCCACATATAGATGACCGAGATACTTCCTATGGGAAGGGTTGTATCGTGGCCGGTGAAGTCCTTTAGGACTCTTTCATAGCTCTCTCCAGTTTCGCAGTTGTAGAGTTCCAGTCATTCAGTTTTATGGCTTATTCCGTGTCCTACGGGATGGACGGACAGTCTGATATGACTTATGATAACGGAACTAAACTAATATTACTACAAAAGTTATACATTTTATATAAAAAGGCTGAAATTTTCTTTTAAATAACCTACTATAATTTTGAAAAATCCCTTGATGATATTTGATTATTTAGATAAATTTATGGAAACAGGAGGTATTAAAGATTTTATAACCAAAATTATTTTAAATGGAAAAGAATATTCTAGCTATTTCAAGAAAATACTCCAATTGTATTATGGGTATATGTGGTATACATTTATAATAATAAAATTTCTATTAAATAATCAAAATAACGACGAAATTACAAAAGTGATTACTTCTTTTAATAAATATCAAATATTGATATCTATCACACACAAAAAAATACGTATCTAAAAATACCAAAATAATAACATACCTAATTACTGTAAAAAAGGATGCACGCAAAATTTTGAAACTTAAATATACATGTTTCATGCTTTAAAAAAATCAGGATATATTTTAAAATAAGAGGTGAATATTAAAGACATTATGAATCAATAATATAAATGTAAATGAAAAGTGATGCAAGACAGAGGAAAAACAGACCTTTTCAGAATTTGAAGAATTGTATTTCAATATTAATTTATTAAGTGAATTGATGACTCAAGCAGATGGTCCAAAGTTTTAAGCAAAGTCCAGATCAATACTTTCTTTATGTTTGGGTAAACACCTCAAATTTCCGAAGGCATGCTTGAGTGACAAAAGATGAAGAACTTGATTTTATTTCGAGTATTTTATCTTGTTGAACTTTACCTCATTATGTTATGCAAATGTGTTATTTGACTTTAATTTCATCCAAGACATTTGCACAAACTTTGAAAGATTTGGAAATTTAGACATTCATATTAAACATTCTAATTTTAATAAAAGATACGTAAATTAACTGATTTCAAATTGAAATGTAATGCTTCAAATGCCAGTTTTGAAGAATTTTAAAATAGTTTATAATAAGTTTTAATTAATTCCTTGACAATAAAAGATGATGCCCAGGTGAACCAAGTCACCATTCTTAATTCAATGAAAAGGTAATTTTAGAACTTTAACAAACGCGCCGACATTTTTTTATACCTATATACTATTTATCTTGAGGTTTATATATTTAATATATTTATTTCCACCTTATAGGTAGAAATTTTAATTGTATACTTGAATGATTTTCGTTTCATATTCTGCTGCCATAATTCGAATAATTATAAAGAGGCAATTTATTAGAGTTAAAGTTATTATTATCGTGTTAGAACATGATGTTATTTTGGGAATGAAACTTGTTGCGTCAACAAAAATCCATAGGCTAAAAATAAAATTAATTTTTTTTGGCGAAAATTAAAAAAAAAAAAACATACGCGAAAAAACGTATCATGATCTTAATTTCTATAACATGTATAAACCCTTCACTACAACGATCACAATATATATTTTACCTTGTAAATTATAATATATATTACCATGTCAGAACATGATTTGGTTTTTGGAATGAGGGTTTTGGCGCACAAAAGATTCTCAAGGGAAAAATAAAAATTTTACTATCTGCACGAGTATCTCAAAAATCCTCTTTCAATAACCTGGTGTCATTGCATTTACATAAGCTCTGATTTAAAAAAAAATAAGTAAATGACTACAGCAAATAATTCTAGAAAAATGTTATTTTGAGCAGGTGATTATATGACATGAAATTTAAAAAAATGGGATATTCATTTTATAAAATAAATGCGGGACATTCTTTTTATCGTTTGCAGTACTAAATAGACAAATACGATTAAAAAATTTAAATGAACAAATATATAATTTAACTTGCACTAGCACGTGGTGCTTGGCCGTTTAAGAAATGATGTTCTGACATGATACAATGAAATATGCAGAGCAGATTTCATTTTAATCATTGGTTGTAGTATATTTGTATTTATGAATTTGTTATACTTCTTTTAACACATAATATGTATATTTGTTCTTTTAATTAGTTCAAACATTTTCCTGCTTAACATCTTTATAAATAATCCTATTAATATTATTAATTTAATTGTCCAGATAAATTGCCTATGATTATGAAATTAAGATAATGCTACTAAATGCGCTGAACATTTTAAATTGAAGTTTTTTTTTTAAAAAAATAATAGTTTACTTTGTAAATGAATACTTATTTAGTATGTGAATCGATAACACAGGAGGTTTTAAGGATATTGACGATCACTAACTTCTTCATATCTACATAAACACAGACATGAAATATTAATCAAGTCCTCTGAACCATGGTGAAGGACAAAATACAAAGTATATAATATTTTGAAAAAAAAAATTCCTCTTTTAAACGTTTTATTTTTTACATTCAATTTTAATTTCCTCTATGAGATTTATAAATAATTTCAAAGCTTTGATTAGAGAATAATATTTTATATTTCATTTTTTATCGAAGATATGCAAAATAGCCGATTAGGATAAATTTTATTATTTGATACGAGTCTCCGTTTTTATTAATGTTCATCTCAAAAGAAAGTATTATTATTTGTTTACAAATTAATTAAAATTTCCCTCTCTGAAAAATTTTCAGATTTTAAATATTAAATTTTAGATTGAAAGGCGTAATTAATCCATTTTAGAATTTGATTTCAACGAGTGTAAATTTTTTCTTTCAATATAACTGACCATTTTCTGAGTTTAAACGGGGTTTTTTTTCAATATTTATTACAAAAAAATTAAAAACATATAAAAGTTTTCAAAACTTTAATCTCGAACAAATTCAGTTACTTTAAAATATTATTTTTTTCTGACAATTCAAACATGTAAAAAGTACAAAAGATTAATAAATGCGAATAATCAAAATGTCTGTAAATGATACAACAAAATAATGCAATTACTTCTTTTTTCTTTCCGGATTATGAATTTTACATCAAAAATGTCATTCATTTTTTGCATTAACGATATCAAAGAATTACATTAAATTATTGCATTGAAAAAAATCAAGGGAATTTCTTACCCGTTTAACAAATAATTCTATGACCGTGTTATATCTGCAATAAACAGGTACGACATATCAGTGAGGATAAAATCAAGCAGCACATTTATGTTCTTTCTCTGACCGTAGAACAACTTAATCATGCATTAAGTAGAATAAACCTTTAGTTTTTTTTTTTTCCTTTCTAGGATAACTCATGATACTTGACTAATGCGGTCTGCTCTCGTAAACAAAAGAAACAATGCTCCCGGGGAACCACAGCAGCTGAAGAATACCTCGTTTTCATTGGAGACACGAACATTCATTTCCTTGCCTCTTGCATACTTTTATGAGGCCACCGGAAAGACTTCCGTGCAAACAAGAATGTGCTTTCTTCGAGGCAATAACTCTGGTGTATAAATTCCATTTAACCTGTCATATACACAGCTTGGGAGAGAGAAAGCCACAAGAAATGAATAATCACCAACTGGGCACGAAATATCTCGGGCAACGTAGCGGTTGCAATGTATTGGAATCCTCGTAAGAAATAATGCAGATGGAAGAAAGAAAACGAATTTTCTGAAATAAATCAAAGATATTGTTCGACATTCTGACACTATTACATGTGCCTTTAATATGAATCACTCTCGTTCACTTCTTTATCTTTGGTATTTTAAGAAATAAAAGCATTTTTTAAGCGTTTCAATTTAAATAAATAGAAAATAATAAAAATATCACAAAAAAATCTATCATTGAAAAAAAAGTATTTATATTAGAAGTATAGTAAAATGAAGATAATGAAAAAGAAACTTGAAATTAAACATTGGAGTTTGTTTACTATTCTGACAATTAACAAGTAATATAAAAAAATTTAAAAATCAATTCCGACTTTGATTATTAGAAAATATTTTATTTTAGTTACTTTTTTTAAAAATTAATTATAATTGTTGTTCTAGGATTCTGCTTTACAACGGAAGGAGCAGGTACAGGAGCTTCTTAGGTTGTGGACCCTTTAGCACCCATATAACAAACATTTGCCTCAAACATAACCTAACATAACATAACATAGCATAGCATAACATAGCATAGCATAGCATAACATAACATAACATAACATAATATAACATAGCATAGCATAGCATAGCATAACATAAAATAGCATAACATAACATAGCATAACATAACATAACATAACATAACATAACATAATATAACTAAAAACATAACATCTTTGCCTCAAAAAACCTTAACTTTGTTTAGATATTAAAGTAGACGATTTTTTAAAACTAATTGTGTCATTTATGAAGTTTATAACTAAATGGAAACAAAGCGAAACTTAATAAATTTCTAAAATTACAATAGATGTAAACTAGTAGTTTCCTTCTGTTTTAATTCTAGCTGCAGTGAAAAAATGCTTATGCAGCAGAGAAATCATACCCTAAAAAGCGAACATGAATCTATTATTGAAATCTTGTTTATCCAATTGTACAAAAGAATTTCTTAAACATTTCTCAATATTACAAGTAAATAATAAGTTGAGCATTTTATTTAAAATACAGTGAAAAAAATAGCATATATTTTGTGGCAATTAGAACAGATCATATGCCCAGTTAGCACATCCTATAGCATAATATTCTATAATATTGTGCGATATTATATGATATTAAACAATATTTCCTAATATTAAACAATATTGGGAATATTTATCAATATTATACAATATTTATGTTCTTCTAGCATGAGATAGCATAACTTTTAAGTTCATTGATCCTTATCACAATTACATTTTTATTCGTTGGCTAAACCTGAACAAAAGGAACGCTATCAAAATATACATTATTTTATTAAAAAACAAAATAAAAATTGTATGGATTTATAAAACACCCTGTTCACATATAGTCTCCAAAAAACATATGATTTCTAACCCTAAAGAAAAACAAAACATGAACAATGCATGAATTCAAAGCTGATCTTATCTCAAATTATTTTTAGTCATGTTTGAAGAATTTCAAGAAATTTGAAACAGCTTCTGAAAAACAAACATTTTTTTTTTCAAATCTGAAACCAAAGGTTGCCATATTTGTGACACTTTCTATGGCAGCTAACAAAATGCATGTCATTCTATGTCGATTTATTTGTTGATAAAACTTGATAAAAGAAAAAAAAACTATCGTGAGTGTTATATAAGGGGTACATTTAAGCAATCTATTCATTATATACCACATTTTACGGACGGTATATATATCTTTTTTGAAACAGATTCTGAACAGCAAGCAATTATGTTTCAAATCTGAAGACAGCGTATATTTATAACAGTTTCCATGACAACCAACAAAATACACATAATCTAATGTTAAATTATTTTTTAAAAAACTTTTATGAAATAAAAATAAGGAATCATTGACTACAGTATTTTTGGTGGATTTAAGGAAGCCGATCCTTTTTCTGTGCCCATATATAGCATATTTTGCAAACAGAATATACATTTTTTTTCTTTCACATTTTTTTAATGCCTCGTTTCATCAAAATTTGGCATTCATCTGGCGTGTGCTTTTTTTCCGCTCTTATTTCAAGTGGGATATCTTGAAATTGAAAGGAATTTACCAGATGGATTTATGAGTGTATTTTTATCGTTTTCATTTTTAGGGTGATAACAATCCGCAAGAGAAATTTGCAAAAAGTCGGTTGTTTCTGGAAGAGCACGTATACCTGAGTTTTTTTGATGTGACAATTGTTGGTATAGTTCGGCATTCTTTATTTTAGAATGATGTATTGAAATTTCGAATGATCCTATACAGCAATAATAAATATGGCGTCAAAGTACGGGTAATGGTTAAGTTCTCAATCCCGTATGCACGTGGGTTACTTCGTTCTAATAAATGTAACGGTTTTCTTAAAGTAACGACATAGGTCTTTACCTTGGAGAAAAAAATACTATTCATTTCCTATTAAACTGGATTTTATAATTAGAATGTTATTAAATATATCTAATATCGAATTTTAATAATAAACGTAAATAAAAAAAATGCTAACTAAATCTAAATAATTGACTTTAAAAATTATATTCATTTCCTATTGCATTTGATTTTACTATTTCAGTGTTTTTAAATAGAATATCTAAGACAGAATTTTAATAATAAACTTAAAAAATTAACGAAATAGTTCACTAAATATTAAATTAACTTAAAAAAATTAACTAAAAATAATATTCAATTTCTCTTACACTTGATTTTATGTTTACAGTGTTATTAAACAGAAAATCTAAGATAAAATTTTAATAATAAACTGTAATAATAAGCTAGATGTTAACTTAACCTAAATAATTAACTTAAAAAAATATATTCATTTCCTATTACACTTGATTTTATAATTATAGTGTTATTAAACAGAAAATCTAAGATAAAATTTTAATAATAAACTTAAATAATTAACAAAATAAATAACTAAATGCTAACTGAACTCAAATAATTAACTAAATATTAACGTAAATAATTAACTAAAAAATAATATTCATTTTTTGTTACATTTGATATTATAATTATAGAGCTATTAAACTTAAAATCAAAGATAAAATTTCAATAATAAATATAAATAATGAACTAAATATTAACTTAACTTAAAAAAATTAACTAAAAAAAAATATTCATTTCCTATTACACTTGGTCATTACATTTGGTTTTATTACACTTGGTTTTACAATTATAGTGTTATAAAATAGAAAATCTAAGATATAATTTTTATAATAAATTTAATTAACTAAATATTAAATTAACTTAAATAATTAACTAAAAAATAATATTAATTTTTTAATACACTTGATTTTAGAATTACAGTTTTATTAAATGGGAAATAAAAGGTAGAATTTTAATAATAAAATTAAATAATAAACTAAATATTAAATTAACTTAAATAATTAACTAAAAAAGTAATATCTGATTCCTCTTACACTTGATTTTATAATAACAGTGTTATTAAATAGAAAATTTAAAATAATATTTTTATAACACTTAAATAATTAACTAAATATTAAGTTAAATTAAATAATTAACTAAATAAAATAATATTAATTTCCTATTACACGTGCTTTTTATATTTACAGTGTTATTAAAAAGAAAATTTAAGAGAATTTTAATAATAAACTTAAATTCAGTCTATCAAAAAACATTTAGAAATTAAAAAATACCGTATAATTAGTAAATTATTATAACAGTATTGTTATTGAGATGTTACTAGAATTTTTCTACAACTAAATTATGAATCCGTAAATCCAAGATATTTTTAGCTCCCTAATATTTATTCAGCTACATTAATTATTTCAGTTATGTGTTGAGATCGCTGACAACAGAAAAACATAAAGAAACGCCTGGATCTTTAGAAATTAAAAGACATAACGCTCATCCCATTTATTAGGAAACCATGAGTTCCAATTAAAATTTTATGAGAGTTGCTCAAATTTAAAAAAAAGACGTATTCAAATATCTTGATAAAGAAAGAAATTACAAACGAAGCTCCAGTTTACGAACGAGTTCTTCATTTAAGTGAAGTTTCTACACTTTGTTAAGCGCATGATGTTTCTGTACGATGTTGACTTAAGATTCTCGGTTCATTTTTATGAGCTACAAAAGATTTGAATTTCTTTAAAGAGAAGAATATTTCCATCAAAAGATACTTGATATTGCTTCGCTGGAATAAAGAAGCGTTTCAGGATCTGAAGAACTTTTATCTGCTTCTTTAAAGCGTCTCTTTCCGCTTATATTCCGCATTTACTTTCAAAGCAGTTTCATGATTTCAAACTTAGTATTAACATAAAAAAGAAGTTTTTTAAATTTATTTTTTTTCAAACTTTTGAATCGCTTCTGCAAGCAGTATTTCTTGAGATTAAATATTCCTTAATACATTCAGAATACTTCTATTTTTCCAAATACAAATGTGTGTTTTATATATTGCCATTCATAATGTTATCAAGAATAGAATGAAGAAAAAACATTAAATTTATATGTTAAAGGTTGTTTTCTTGATTAAAAATCTTTTATGAATGATAACAATGAATTTTGATAATAATGAATCAGTTTAGAAGAAATTAATAAAATAACGATTTTTTTACATAAATATTAACCACTGTTCACTGTACTTCTCATCTTTCTCTTTCTATCCGAGCAATGATTGTCCCGGAATTGATATTTTACTTAAATAATGGAGGGAAAGGACTAAAATTCGGTTTTTATAGAATAACGATATTTAAATTTTCATAAATGTAAACACACTAAAAAAATAAAGACACAATTGGTTTTCAAGAGATGCAAAAGCTTAAACACAGGTTGGAAAATGCCTCGCATAGACGAAATAATGGTGACAAACACACCCTTCTATTCTTTTCTATCCTTTTTTTCTTCATTACTTTTCTTTCTATAAACCCTTTTTTCCCTATGTTATTACTTTTTTTCTTCCCTGCCCAGTTTTTATTTTGAGCAGACATAGATTAAATATCCATACAGACTAATAATAAAAGCAACTATTTTCTTTCTTTTTAAACATCCCGTTATCTATGAATGAAAACCAACTGACTTCGCGTACTTCTTTCTAAACAAATCATAATTTATTACTTCCTGCTATTTAACTCAGTTGGTGTGGGGGAAGGAAATGAAGATTTTTTGTGGGAAAGTAAGAACAGTGTATTTTTAACAATTTTCCACGCAATTTTTTTTTAATTTTTTCTCTCCATAAGAACCATCCTCGTGTCTTAACGAAAATATTTTTTAAAAAAATTAGCCGGATCGGTCAAGCGGTTCTCCAGTTATGCGCTTAGCAACGCATTTCGAGATCCATTTTTATTAATATAGATATATCTATATTATTATGAATAAAGAAGAATACTGGATTGGTATTTTATGTATGTCAATGACATAAAACAAATTTTAAAAGTACGTCCATGAATTAAGTCCATTGGTACAGGAGACCTGTTGAATTAAAATTTCATATCTTGGTGGTAGTAGACAGTTCACCGGAAAGAATGAAAACCAAGGATTCCTCCATTTTTAAACTGCAGTTAAATTAAACGCACTTTTAAGTTTAAAATATTTTTCACAACCAGATATATAAAAATCCTACTTAAATATCTATTTTTCTTAACTATTGTTTACCAAATAAAATTTCACAAATTTTTATCACAATACCAAACACACACACACCCACACACACACATTGATTTTCATACTTTCGATGACCATACTTTTCAGTATCTTTCTTTTATTCGATGACCATACTTTTCAGTGTGAGATAAATAAAATAAATCTTAATTAAGTATTTAGTTTGTTTAACCAATGTTTTACCAAACAAAATTTCGGCATTTATTTAGCAAAATACTACACAAACCGAATGAAAATACATTTTATTTAATTTCCATTCTTTTCGGTGTCATATAGCTAAAATAAATCTTAAGTATTTAGTTTGCTTAACTCATGTTTCACCAAACAAAATTTCGACATTTATTTAGCACAAAAATATACAACCCGAATGTAAACACAGTTTATTTGATTTCCCTTCTTTTGAGGGTCAGACAAATAAAATAAATCTTACTTAAGTATTTAGTTGGTTAATTCATGTTTTACCACACAAAATTTCGGCATTTTTTCGCACAATACTAGACAAACCGAATGAAAACCCATTTTATTTGATTTCCACACTTTTCAGAAATAGATAAATAAAATAAATCTTACTTAAGTATTTAGTTTGCTTAACTCATGTTTTAACAAACAAATTTTCGGCATTTATTTATCACAATACTAGACAAACCGAATGAAAATACATTTTATTTGATTTCCATACGTTTCAGTGCCAGATAAATAAAATAAATCTTACTTAAGTATTTAGTTTGTTTAACTCGTGTTTCGCCAACAAAATTTTGGCATTTATTTAGTACAATACTACACAAACCGAATTGAAACATTTTAATTGATTTCAATACTTTTCAGCGCTAGATAAATAAAATAAATCCTACAAAATTTCTTCTTTTATTTAGCACAATACTGCACAAATGGAAATACAGTTTATTTTATTAATTAAAATTCTTTACTTAATTGGATGCTATTATTTACTTTCTTAAAATATTTCAAATGCTTAGTAAATTTATTTTATAAGAAAAAATTGACGGGAACCTATTCAGTAATTTAGAATGTTATAGGGAACGAAATAAATGATGTTTTATTTTTGAACAAAGAAACCCCTAATATCTTTTAACTCTTAGAAAATTTCCGAGAAAATTAATCGCTTTAGAGTACCCTTATTATTAGTGAAAGAAGTGTAATCTCTTAAAAAAACTTTTTATTCAAAGCGATTCTTTAAATTGTGAACACGCGTAAAACATTTTAAATTCAGTTTCTGTTCGGATAAATGCTTTCATTTAAATGGCCCTCATTCGGATTGCCGAGAAGACCAAAACTGTTTGAATAATTTATGTAATGGTTGATTAAATTACCTTTATTCTGAAACCTGCAGAAAAAAAAGATCTTACGGAACATATTTTTTTCGGAAATTAAATCTCATGTTCTTTCATTTCTCGTGCATTAAAACTAACGTTTTCAAATTAAATTAACAAATATTGCCGCTTTGTTTTGTAATTCAAATGGACATACATTAAGATTCAGTAAAGTCAATGGTAATTTTATGAAAATCACCAGTGTCGCAACTGCAAATAACAATCATTTAAAACACTACGATCTCATTTACTAAAGATAAAATCGTATGCACACTAATTGAGTAGGTTTGATCTAAAAATAAAATAATTATTGTATTAAGTGGATAGCATTATGAATTCTGTAATGCTACATCTAGGGATATTTAGTTTAATAGCAAGAATAATAGTTAACATATAAGAATTTTACAGCTAGGATGTATGCTTGATAGCTAAACTCCAGTCTTGATAAGAAAATTTCCTACAAAAAGGGAAATTCTCAAATAAAAATGGGAATTTTAAAGAAACTATTTAAGACTCAAAATAGAGATGCAATTATCGACCGTAGATAAGCCCTTTTTGGGGATAGGCACTCCGGTAAACCAAGCTACTATGAAGATAATTAGTAAGTAAGTACATCTTTATGTTTAGTTTGTTAATATTTATTAATTTTGTCTTACAGCGAATCAGTTGCCGTTGTTGAATATCCATTTAATGTTTCTGGGTGCATGAAAGACTATTGCAATGGTATCTTTTATACATATTCCTACTGTGTTTTGATACTTGTGTTTCCTTTTTTCCTCTATGGGATAAAGCGTTTTAATTTCTTTTCGAACTTAATGGACATTTCACCACACATTCCCTAGCCAGAATTTCGCAACAATAAGGATAACGCTTCAAGTTATTTTTTTTATGAAAGAATACATTTTTTGTTGTTATCATTAATGACGCTTTCCAAGACATTAATGACACTTTCCAGACACAAGCCCGATGATCCATCAGCGGATTTAAGCCGAAATAAGTGCCTCTTGTTTGAAGTAGCTACAACTAGGGCAAAGAGTACGACTTTAGCTACACACTCATCACATTCGCTTGCACATCCCCTTTTTACAGGGAGGTACATTCAGAAGCCTCACAGATAGAACACAGGAGAAAGACCATTCCCTAACCGGGCCTTGAACCCAGATCACAAGGAAGACGCATTAACTCTGTGCAGGGACGCAGGCAGAAATACATTTCATCAGCAAAAACGTAATTTGCGAGCACAATGGCCTATTTATTTATTAATTAAATTGAAAATCATTGCAAATGAAATACAGAGAATAGCGTACAAAAAGTATAAAGTTTAGTAAGCGCAATAATATAATTATAGTCCGCTTAAAGACCATCAGAAGCATGCCTTACTTTGAATTATAGATCTTACAGATTTTAATTTATACATTATAAAGATATATTGTTGCTAATTTGCCTTATTTGTTCATGCATTTGACTTCTTAGTAAATCTTGTATAGTTTGCCAACGGATTCTAAAACCGTTCGCGCTTTTGCACATGCGTTAGGATGGGTTTAATTCGGCAAAATAGGGGTGAGAGGAAAAATAAAAGGGGAGAATGTTTATATGTAGCAATAAAGTGAATTACGTAAATGGTACTTGGTTTTCAGTGTGTCACAACTTAGTAAAATGGAACCGTCGACAAGTGGTCATCTCAGAATGCTGGAACGAACAGGAATATTTAATTAATTTTAAATGTGATGTTGTGCTATTGTAAATTGCAGTCTATTAATATTAAACCGCTCCCCTTTTACTTTTATTTAGCTCAAAAATAATAATACAAAAATAAAATAAAATGAAATCCCCAATGCATATTTCAATGTATCATGTCATAAGATAATTTTTTGAACGAAGAAGCACCACGTGCTCGTGCTAGTTAAACTATACATTTTTTCATTTTAATTGTTTCATTGAATTAGTAAATGTAGTATTGCAAACGATCCAAAAAAAACTTGGTCTCGCATTCATTATTTTATCAAAATATCGCATTTCTTATTTATTTCATTTCACATAATCATGTGCTCAAAATGACATTTTTCAAGGTTTTATTTGATGTAGACGAAAACTTATTTTTTATCAGAGCTTTTGAAAATGCAATGACAACATGTTATTAAAACTATATATATATATATATATATATATAAATAACATAACTATATATATATAAAACATAAAACTGTTAAAAAATTCCTTAATTTTTTTCATTAATTAATAATTGAAAAACCTGTGCTAAAATCAAATGCTATCCACTACAAGTCTACAAAATAATTTGAATTTGAGTGGATGAATAAAAGTTCTATTATTGATGACTAAAAGTTTGAATAAGATATTTATAGGGTGAATGTGGACTAATGGTAAGAATTGAAAAAAATTGAGCTGAATTTTCGTGGTGTCAATTGTTGGTTTGAGATCGAGCTGTTCACACATAAAATTTTATCAACTCCTTCTATTTTATTTTTAATGGATTAATATTTGAAAATACTTTATTAACATCCACTGTAAAGTCCACTTTATGTCATCTACTACAAGTTTTAAAAAAAAATTACTTTAACTTTTTTGGATGAATAAAAACTCTTTTATAACAATTGAAAATTTGAAATATATATATATATAGGGATAGTATGAACTAATAGTAAAAAATAAAAAAAGGATGTAAATTGGTTCAATGATATTTTAAATCCTCCTTGTGAAAGTATATTAAATAACACGAGTTAGCTTTTATAAAAAAATTAAACTTCTAAAACTTTTAATTGAAAGTGAAACATAGCGCTTATCGTAATGAATAAAATGATACGAAATTATAATATTAAAAGAATTTTAAAACTGTATAAATAACATTACCTTCCATTTTTAACAATTTACAAAAATTTGATAAAAAAATCGAAAATTTATTCCCTTAGAGTTTCATTTGCGAGAACTTAGGTTCAATCTGACTTGTTATGGCCAGAATTCTTCCCATAATCATCAGAATCGTTGATTAAACTAAAATTAGCTTAAAGCAAATTAGATGCAGCATAAGTTATATTTATTTGTAATAAAACAACGAAATATTTTAATTGTATTGAAATAAAATTTCACAGTTCATGCTTCTTAAGAAAATATGTTTTTTTACTATCTGAGTTATAATGTTTTAGAGTAATTTTTTTCATATAGATTATACGAGAGTGTAATAACTTTGAATAAGTGAACCAGTTTCGTAAAGAGAGAGGGGGAAATACGGAAAGTAAATAAAGAGGATATTTTGAATTCGTTTATTTGTAGAAAATATTTATTCGTTTATTCAACGATACGTAAATAGTGTTTTCTTTAACCAAACAGGAAATTTTCCTTTTTAATAATCTTGGATGAGCATTAAAAAACGGAAAAAACATAAAAACAATCAAAAACAGGATAGCTTATTTTTTGAGGATGAAATTTTATTAAAGCCCTAGAACCTTTTATAAGCTATAAATTTTTGATACTTTCCAAAAATAGAGCGCAAAGCCCTTCTGTGGAGTTTTAGTCTTCATATAGCTATTTTAAGATGCTGTTACATGTGATATACCTATATAGCCATGAAATTTTATGCGAAAGTTATGTCGGATACTTTAATCCTTAAATCTCATTTCTTTATTTTTCTCCTTTTTATGACTTAAAATGTAAGCATTGAACGTGTATAAAAAGAAAAAAAACTTATCATGTCTGCATATATTATTGGATAATAAAGTGATTGTTGAGTGTTCTTTTTTTGTATTTTTAAATTCGACATTTTTTGACTAAACAGTTTTTTTGGAAATAAAAAATAAGTATTCTAGGTTACAGCATCACTTATAATGATATTAAATATATAAATTTGATATATTCAGATACTTATCTCCTTTTAACATAAAAATATATAAAGAAATGTGATATTTCTTTATATTAATTGGATTATCAGAGATGATTCTGCTTTATCATATATAATAAAGTCACAAATCAAAAAGATATTTGAAAATGAATATTTATTTATTTAGCAGTTTAAAGAACTCGCGCTTTTCGCCGTGACATACGGTATGTCATGAAAAGAAGAAAATAGATGACTCGAATAAAAACAAATTATTAAATCATTTTCCTCTCCAAAAGAATTTGCTTATTAAATTTGATTTATAGCCTTTCTTTTTAAAATTAACGAAATTTTTTTTCAATAAACATAAAAACATTCATCAACCTTCTCTTATGTTTATGTGGAGAAAAATCGTTTGCAGAGAAATATGTAAAACACTTGATAATTTAACAATAAACATCGAATTTGAGCCATCTCTAATCAAAATAAAATCATTTTATTTAAATTTTGATAAACATAAATACTTGTTTAATAAATATTTCTGTAGTGTTTGGAAATGTAATATGTTTAATTAAATGATGATGGTTTCATATAATATCAGTACATTCTTCAATAATGCATCATAAAATCTAATATGTTTTAAAGAACTTACTGTGTAATAATTTTAAACAAATCGAATAAAAAATCGGCAACTCTTTCAAAACAGTACATTTTCTTTTCTGCTAAATTCATATTAAGTAAGAATCTCTCAATAACAATTTGCTGAGATTCAAGTAAATAAATTTTCTTTACATTTAAATTGCTTGATTTAAAGTGATTTTTTTACCAAATCATTACGTCAATGATTTTTAACTGCAAATTGCAAATTATAATATGGTCGTTAAAACAGTGAAAAATTTATTTTGTAAAATTTTGTTTTAACTTTTTTTACCAAATTTAATTTAGCGAAGTCAATCTTTGAAGATAATATTTAATAGTTATTATTATTGTAATAATATCGGAGACAGAAAATTCCTTATATAGGAAATTAAAAAAAAAAAAAAAACGTTTGTTATATTAAACTTGAAGAAGTTTCAAGGATATCAAAAACTCGAAAATAAGACAAAAACGCAAGAAGAGACTTATATAATAATTGAGAATAATTCACTATAAAATAAAGGTTACTTTTTTAACCTTTGTAGTTTTTCAAGCAAACACGTCTGAATAAAGACCATGCTTTATTTAGCGGTGTGCTGCATTTTGATTATCAGAGCTTTTAAAATATTCCTAATGAAATTTTTCATAGTTTTGGCAAAGATAAATTATTTTAAATCCCATTACATGGAATTAAATTCCGTTTTTCTTAAAGAGCGAAGTTAAATTTATTAAAAAATATGCTGAAAATTTCAGCTTCATCAAACTAAATTTATTCTGGGTTTTTTTTTCTAAAAGATATAAAATATGCAGCCAAAGGACACGAAATACTGAACTCGTTTTAAATTTCAGATAAAAAATTGCGATGACTTCAATAATTAATGGATTAGATTGATTTTGAATTTGCGGGAATTTTTGCTTAATAATGGAAGAGAATATTGAAATTATATTCAATTTGCCATAAAGCTTGGAGTTTAATCTTTATAAATGTTTTAAAATGTGCTGAAACTATCGCTTACTTTTTTTCTTCTATTTTTTTTTAAGTTTGGATATGGCTCGTGCTATTATGTATATTATCTTCAGCCTTTTATCATAATTTTCTGATGGTGGCCAAAAGAAAATCTAATATCAAATGGAAATCAGGTGAAATGCATCTATTTTTCTTTAAAATGAATGAATATATTTTTTTTATAATTCTTATTTGGTTTATATATCAGAAAATTTCGCTGATTACTAATATAGAGTAATATCATCTGACTAGTTGTTGTTGTTCTTATGTTACATTTTGCCACAGAAGGAGGATTGCAGTCAATACTGATGGTATGGACCCCTGAGCCCCCGAGGGTAGGAGTATGACTTCTAGCTGTCACATGTCACGAACTCTTTTTACGGGATGAACTTCATTCATGCATTTCATTCCTTCATCCACAGATTGTAATTTTGATCTGGAAATAGAATGATTATCTATGTCCCAGTATCCCCAGTGGATTACACTCGATATGTGGAGCTTTATAATCAAGGCACATTTGGCGTCTGCACCACGCATATACACACACAGTCTTCGGCTGGCGGGTTCGAACTCTTAGCCCAACGAAAGAAAATCCAATGCCCTAACAGACAGGTTATCACAGAGAACGGTCACCTTTTATCTAGTGCCCTCCGTGGTATTACTCTTGACATGGAGGACTTCGTGACCACGAGATATTCAATGTATAACGCGAACAAAGGGAGCCGGAGAGTCTTCGGTTAATGGATTCGAACTCGCAGCTCAATGGATATGAATCCAGCGTCATACAAATCAAACTATTCCGACCATCTGACTAGCAAAATTATTTATAAATTATTCAAAGAAGTAAGATTCCCCATGAGCATCTGTAGCTAATAAATATGAGTTGATGAAAAAGATTGTTTATAACAAAAATATTTCAAATTTAATTTTAAAAATGATATTAGGTTTAACTACATTTTATTCCATTTTGAAAGCATTAAATGTGAGCTCAAATGATCCTTTTTTTCCCAATCGAATACCTCTAGAACTATTTGCTGAATCCACCTTCTTCGATTCTTTTTGAGAGTAATCAAATGCTTCTTTTATAATCAACTTTTTTCCTATCAATTCAAAGTTCAATTTTAAAGCTCTTTTCTTCTAAATTGTATTTTTATTTTATTCTTTTTTTTAAAAAAAGTCTGTTTCAAACCCATTCTTTTCTTTGAGTACAAAATACGTTCATTGCAGAACATTCTGTTTCCTGACTACCTGGTTCTAGAAAAAAAAGGGGGGATTATTTACACTTGAAATGAACTGGATGCTGTGTATCTGCGATTTCCAGAATCCAGGCTAACTCTTTCACTTTCACGATTTCTTTCTGACTTTTCTCTTTCCATTTGTATTTATTGGGATTTCTTTACTAAGCGCACTTCATTCTGTGGCGATCTGAAAGTGCAAAGCTGCATAGATATTTTTGCTCACTTTCAAAATACTTCTGGAATGGTTTCCATTTGCCATACTCAGAGAAGATTGGAAATATATAAATGTACGAAAATTAATATTGAAAAAAAGATTATAATTTACCTTTCTGACATGTTTGTGTTTATCTTTAAGCTCACCATGTATTATTAAGTATTCACTTAAAGATAAGTTTCTTTAAAATAAGATTCTTGTTTGCTAAAAGGACTACAGGAATAAATAATGAAAGATGAAAATATTTTTATTCTCTATGAATTGTTTGCGAGAAAATATCGTTATTTTTTATGGAATCTTTTATAGCGTAGGGTAATAATGATACCACTGAATGCTATCTTGTTTATTTTATAATTTTTATCAAGACTTCTAGCCCAATTATGTATAATCTTCACAGATTTTTCTTGTTTGTATCAAATACTTTATTTTTACTAAAAGTAAATTAACAAGATGATATTTATTGGAAGAAAAATTAGCGTTGAAAATATCTTTTAAAAGTGTATTTCCTAAAAATATTAATCATGGATAAATTATTATAATACATTACACATGATATTGTTACGAGCGAGCAAAACGCACGCCAAAGGTGAAAACGCTAGCCGCGCGTCACGGGATACTCCGCGCCAGCCGGGTTGACTTGGCGAGAAGAATGTTCTGGTAACCCCGAGAGAAGTCTGGCTGCGCCGAGGTTTTTCTCCCTTACCGCGGAAGCCTCTCGGAACTTCCGCCGTAGCACGGCCACGCTTTCGCCCGACTATATAAGAGGTGGGTTGCCTCTTCCTGGCAGTCGATCGCTCAAAGTGGATCTCGCTCTTTGAGAAGAGAAGCGTTTCGCTTACTTCTGGCTTTTCGCTTGAGCTGTGTTTGCGTTTGCTGTTAACGCTGTGTTATTGAGCTCGCTGTGATTGACTGTTGCTGTGCTATACTATAGCTGTTTTGCAAACCGTGTTTATTGTGCGTAAGACTTGTATTTACGCCGTAAGTGACTGATTATTGCTGAATTGTGTTTCCTGAAGATTTACTTTTTCAAGTCATCCTGTATATACCTGTAAATAGCTGTAAATAAATTTGTTTGTGCTGTCCTCAAATAAAGTCCATTCAATCCGAACCCGCTACGCTAAAAACGTAACAATATTTACCATTTAAAAAAGAAAGAAGAATTATATTAAGATACAATTACAATTTCCTTTTTTAATGTAGTTGCAATACTATTGGCTTTAAAATTTCAGTGACTACTTTAAAAGATTCAAGTGTGTTATATCTTTTAATAATGAAAGTTATCTGTTAATAGTGAAAGTTATCTCTTTTAATAATGAATTCATCTCTTTTTATTAATCAATGTTATCTTTTTTAATAATTAATGCTAACCCTTTTAATAGTTTATGTTATCTTTTTTAATAATGAACGTAATATATTTTAATAATAAAGGTTAACTTCTTTAATAATGAATTTATCTCTTTTAATAATGAAATTTATTGGTTTTAATAATGAAAGCTATCTCTTTTATTAACCAATGTTATTTTTTTATTAATGAATGTTATCTCTTTTAATAACCAATGTTATCTCTTTTAATAATGAATGTTATCTTTTTAAATAATGAATGCTATCTCTTTTAATAATAAAAGTCTCTTGTAATGTGAAAATTTGTGCGCATTACTTTTTATCTCTCTCTGTATGCAAGCGTGTGTTTGTGCATGCATTCCACAGAATATACCGTTTGACCTAAGAACGCATATTTATTTTGACGACTTAAAATATGCCTCTAGAAGCTTTTTTTTTCAAATTTTTATTCAATAAAAATCTGGATAAACTTTGACTTTTGTTTCATTATATATGTACCAGGGTATGTTGATTGCATCCAAATAAAATTCATTTTTTGCCTTTTTTAATTATTTTCGCGCACACACATATAACAACACATGGATGATGATCACGCACATATATAAACTAACACATTGTTTAGTTTTAAATGTAGAAATCGCTGCTAACAAAGAGCGAATAATGCTTTTTGCCGCTAACGGAGAGCGAGCGGTGACTCATTGCATGATTTCACACCAACACTCGAGTTGAAGTGTTTACAAAAAAAATGCTTAGGGGAAATTAGCATATATTCCAGGTATACATATGGTTTAGAGCATACTGCGCCATCTATGAGCAGTATTAATTAATATTTATTTTATTAATAACTATACGAAGAATAAAAAATTAAATAAAATAATTAAATAAAAACCAAAATTACAAGTAATAAAATTACATACACAATTTATACTAAAAAGAAGACAACAGCAAAAACAATTTCTGCCTTATCATTAAAAATAATAATTAATCATTTCAACGATGGCATTTATTTGCAGATTAATTTCTTATGTTTTAGTTATTTTTTAAACATAATTTTAAGAATGATTTTACAACTATATTTTTAGTATTGTAGTGAAACTTAAATTCTTAATCATTTTTACTTCTAATATTTTATCTAGACTGCCGTTTTACATTGTTGAAAATAAAATTTTGGAAATCCGATTAATTCATATCTAATGAGTAGGCTTTAGAATAGGGTATGTTTTTAATCGAATTTTTAAACCTTTCAGTAATCATATTGTCATGTCAGAACATGATGTTGTTTTGGGGATGAGGGTTGTGGCGTTCACAAAAATCAGTAGCCGAAAAAAAAATCACATCATTTTAAACTGTGCTGATCATTTTCTATAAGTGATGATAATGACGTGAAGCGATTCCTTATAAGGGGAGGAGGGGTGCAGTTGCTGCTGAGGGTATGGGCCATTAAGCACTCGACGGTAGAATTCTGACTTATAGCTCATATGAAGATGGTGCATTCTTATGACATTCTTTTGGACAGCTCCGTTTTACAGGGGGGTGGCATACACTAACTTCACAGATAGAACTCAGAAGAACAACCATGCCCTACCCCGGGATATCTAGATCACGAGGAAGACGTGCTACCTCTGTGTCAGGACGTCGGCTTTTCTATAAGTGTTATCCATATAAATATTTTTTTATTGTTAAACGTTAAACAAATTGTTAATTATGATTTAAATAGATAAATAAGAGAACAATTAAACTCTTAATCATTTTTAATTAAATATAAAATCAATTGTGTACTATTTTGAAGTTAAATTGGAGACATTTTGAAAGAAAATTTAAGGCGTCGTCTTTTCGGATAAAGAAATAACGCATTTTTTTGTCTCGAAATTTTTTTTCTTCTTTCAAGCACTACATATGCTTAATTAAATTACTGTAATTACATCTTTTAAAAGAATAAATAGTTTTAAAAAATGTAGCCAATTATAAGTTTATAAAAAACTATGCCATTTACTTTAAGAAAAAGAAGCATTATAAAATGTATCTGATCAAGTATCATATCCATATGATAAAAAAAAAAGGTATATACAGTTCATACATAAAAAATAGTTCATTAATTACTCCATTTAAGAAAACGCGAATGAAATGTTATTACAATAAGTGAGAAAAATAACCTAAACAATGATTCAGATTAAATTTCATATGAAATCCTCTAAATTTACGCTCATTCTTGTGGATATCGTGAAAGAAAATATTGCCTAAAGAGTTATGATAATTAATTGGATGTTTTTCAGCAATAAATGCATTATTTTCTCATTAAAAATTAAAAAAAAGTGTATATTTATTTTTTTACACTTCTGACAAAAATACCTACTTTAGAGTCCCTCATGATAGAAAAAGTGTATTTTTATGATAGAAAAAACTTTAAACGTAATGAAAATTTGAGGGGGAAATACAGAAATCTAATTTATCTTCTAAATAGTTTTCTTTTCTTTTTTCAATAAAAAAAATAAAATGTGCAAAAAATAATTTAGATTCTAACAACAAACTAGCAACGCATATTAAAAATAACAGTGAATAAAAAATTTCACTCTTAAGAATTAATATGCTGTATGGACATAATTACAGGAAATGGAAAAATTATTTCTTTTAAGCATATTTAAGAATTAAAAAAAAATTACTTATCAATGATAGTATAGTTACTGTTATGAACTTATTTTATCGCAAATATTACAACTTAATTAAAAAATGAATGGAGAAATTCTTTTGTCAAGTTTTTTTAGAAAATATATTTATAACTTATTATTTATAAAAAATTAATTTTAATTTCAATATCTTCTTAGAAAAATTGAAAATAAAAAGATGTTATAATAGCATCATATCTAAAATAAAAAACAAAAAGATAGAAGGTAGTATCACATCTCAAATAAAAAAAAACAAGAAAATAGAAGATAGTTTCTCATCTCAAATGTTAAAACAATAAAATTGGAGATAGAATCGCATCTCAAATAAAATAAATAAGGCAATAGAAGATAGAATCGAATCTCATATAAAAAAATAAGAGAATAGAAGATAATATCAAATATCATATATAATAAATAAGATGAAAAATAGTATCACATCTCAAATGAAAAACAAGGCGATAGAAGATAGTATCAAATCTCGTATAAAAAACAATAATGTGGAAGATAGTATCGAATCTCAAATGAAAAACAAAGTGATAGAAGATAGTTACAAATCTCAAATGAAAAAATAAGATCATAGAAGATAGTATCGAATCTCATATAAAAAACAAAAAGATAGAAGATAGTATCAATTATCAAATGAAAAACGAGGCGATAGAAGGTAGTATCAAATCTCAAATGAAAAAAAAAAACAATAAGATGGAAGATAGTACGAAATCTCAAATGAAAAACAAGACGATAAAAGATAGTATCGAATCTCAAATAAAAAATAAGACAATAGAAGATAGTATCTAATCTCATATAAAAACTAAGACAATAGAGGACAGTATCAAATCTCAAATGAAAAACAAGAAGGTAGAAGATAATATTGCATCTCAAATAAAAAAAAAACAATCAGATGGTAGATAGTATCAAATCTCAAATGAAAAATAAGACAATAGAAGATAGTTTTAAATCTCAAATGAAAAACAAGCCGATAGAAGGTAGTATCAAATTTCAAATAAAAATAATAATAAGCTGGAAGAATTTATCAAATATCAAATAAAAAAAAGATAGAAGATAGTATCGAACCACAAATAAAAAACCAGAGGATAGAAGATAGTATCGAATTTCAATATAAAAACAAGAAGATAGAAGATATTATCTCATAAAGATAAATCAGAAAATAATTCCTTGTTATCACATTATGTTATTGTTTCAATATCACCTTTAAAAAAACTTTGATAACAATTTCAACACTTTCTGAATAGACACTTGGTACTTCGTGAGAAATAGAATGGGAGTGGGTTGATGAAATATCCTAAAAAAAGAGATAGAAGTGGTTTTCAAAAATCCGGAAACCAAGCAAAAACTTTACGAAAACGATGAACCAATCAAAACGAAATCGGAAAAAAGTAGAAAAAAATCTCATAAAACTTATTTGAGAATGACTGCCTTAGGAAATCGACGACAGACAAAATTTTATAGCAGCTATAATTTACAGCTATAGTTAGTTTAGTTTTGTCGATTTTTTTACAGCTATAGTTAGTCGATTGCCCAAAAGTACTATGAGTCACAGGTTTCAAAAAAAAATAATCTACATCAGGTCGGTTCAACTAATTTCAATTCGAGACCCATTTTTTTTAGTTGTTGAGAATAATTCTAAAATATTCGCACGTTTCAGTTTATTTGTTCGAATGGTGACAAGCAAGACGAATTCAATTTCGCACCTTTAATTTCTTTAAAATTGTAAAACTTAATGATTTTTTTAATATCACAAATAAAAAACAAATTTACGTCAGAAAATTTTCTAATTTTAGTTGCTTTTCATTGAACCGTATTTAAATCTCTATGAAATATTTTTCTAAGAGAATAATAGAAAATATTATTAATAATTTATTAATAAAAAATTAAAATTTTAATTATATTCTGCAATTTTATATAAAAATCTATTTAAAGGGTTTCTTAGAAAAATATTTCAGCAATTTTCAAGGTAAGTGATTGCGTTAAAATGCCGATTTTCAGAAAAAATTATGAAACTTTTCCTATAATGTAATATTCTTTTTAGTTTAGTCATTTCTTTTTATATTAATTCAATTAGAATAGCTTCTTAGGAAAACATTTCAACTATTATTAAGGTAAGTGACTGCGCTATACTGTCGATTTTTTAAAAAATTAATGAAACTTTTTATATATTATTATTTTTTTTTAATGTTAAATAATTTTTTATATAATAATCCACGTAAATTGATTCTTAGGAAAACATTTTAGTAATTTTTAAGGTAAGTAATTGTGTTAAAATGTCGATTTTTTAAAAAAAATATGAAAATTTTTATATAATGCTTTATTTTTTTAAATGTTAAATCATTTTTATATAATATTCCCCTTAAAGAGTTTCTTAGGAAAACATTTCATGTATTTATAAGGTAAGTACTTGCGTTAAAATGTCAATTTTTATAAAAATGTATGGATCCTGTTATATAATGTTATATTATTTTTAATGCTTAAGAATTTTTTAAAATAAAGCTTGTTCCATTTTGTTTCTATGTCTATTTTTCAGAATGTGAAAGTGATTTTTTACTCTCATTTATATATGATTTTATATATGATATAATATTTTACATTTTAGATGCTGTAATCTCAAATTCAAATTTTTGTTAGAATTTCTAGTAAAAATACACATGAATTAAAATTTTAGTTCATGTTGATTTTATTCAAAATTAGTATGATAATTTTTCAACATGTATTATAGTTTCTGAACTAGAGAAAATAATGCATTTAAAAATATTTTATGATAGGTTTAAATATTATGAAATAATTACAATTTCGTATTACTTAATAACCTATACCTGATATTTTAAAGGGTGGATAAAGCTATAGCTTTACTTATAATTCGAGAACTAAATAGCATATTTCTGAAGCTATATGTAAAAATTAAATTAAGTTATTTGGTCCTCCAAATAGAAACTCTTAAACCTCTAAATTTTTACATTTTAAAATTTTCGTAGACAACCTTATCAAATTTTTTATCAATTTTATCAGTTTTTTTAAATTGCCAATTTAATTTAGTATATTTTGTTTTCATATATGTTTTTGTAATCTTTTTTACGCGATTATTATAATAATATAGTTATTTTCATAAGTTTATTCAAAAATAAACTCCTTTCAAAAGTGCTAATATACATTATATATAAACTAAATTTTCAGATTCAGATTTAAAAAAAAATACATTTGTGGTCGATTTCCCGAATTTTATTTGAGTTTTTATTAAGATTTAAAAACGTTACTTAGTATATGTTTGAAACTCTGATTAAAACATATTTGGCATGGATAATTATAATATAATTCTGAGCAGTATAAACTACCGATTGGATTAAATTAAATATAGCATCTCATTACGTAAGTAAACTGTTATATTTATTTAATTTACCGTCATCAGTTAACGTTAAAAGAATACAGAATATATAAAACGCAACTCAAATGCATTTACAAATTGTCAGAATAGCTACAAGATTATCCTTTAGATCTTTAAAAGACTTTCACAAACGTTTACGACTAGGATATTATTTCTCAGGAACAAGGACGTAAAAGTCATTGAAGTTCCTATCCTTTCCTCATGAAGTTCCCGACAAACCCAATAGTGTCCTTATTCAGCTACAGAATGTCACTTTAATGTCCTGTAAACAAAGCAAGAGCAGTTGTTGAAGTTTCACAAAAAGGAAGTGCACTTAGTGTTGGAATTATAAATGGCTTCAGAGAATATTCTTTTGCAGAATGCGCTTTAAAGACTCTCTAAGAAGAAAAATTATTAAAGGCAGTTAAAATTGACCAAGTATTAAAAAGGAATAAAGGTGGAGAGAAATAATATGAAAGAAACTTGATATTTAAGGGCAAAATATTTCCGGTTGACTTCATCAACTATTTTTCTATATTTTTAGAATAATAAGTATTACATGATGACTTCCGCGATACGACTTGAAGCATAAGGATGAATATGAATGGCCAGACAACCATGATTGAAAGTGAATCATAAGGGTCATCTGTGGTCACGGTACAACCCTTCCCCTCGGGTAGGTACATTTAGTTGTTGGTATTAGGTAAGTTGTCTACACAGCAATTCTGTAACCAGGGCCCGGCTTAGCCTAATTGAGGCCCGGGGTAAAAACTTCTTTGAGGCCCCAATCTGTTTCACTACTTTAGTAATGAAGAAGATTCATTACAGAAGGAAACGTAAAATAATATCTATATTCGATTTGGGGGGCCCAATTATGTGAGGGCCAGGGACAACTACCTCGTATGTCCTTGCCTTAGTCAGGCCCTCTCTGTAACAATAGACAGATTACTTAATCATCATGAACTTGATTTCATCAACTGTGTTTAATTGGAATCAAGTCAATAATGATTGTCTGAAATGTTGTTGCTGTTACTAATTGCACTTGCCATAGGTAAGCCATCATCGATATGATCAGCAGATTTTAAACCTAAGATATGCGCTTCTTTGTTTTTTACAAGTAGCTCCATCTAGGGCCAAAAATATGACTTAGATACATACACGTCACAACCCTTTTTAGGGGGCGGACTTCATTCATGCATATTCATTCATTCATCTCAGATCGTAATTTAGACCTGGAACAGAGAACGATCACGTCTGACCCAGTACCCCCAGTAATATTGCTCTCGACATGAAGGACTTTGCAACCACGACAGATTTAACGAGCGCCAGCCGCCACACACTTCGAGCTCGTAACCTAAGGGGTATGAGTCCAACGCTCTATCAACCAGACTATTTTGGCCCAGTCTGAAATGTAAAATTTCTAATTAGGGTATTTTCAGAACTTACCATGACTCATTTGAGATCCCTACAAATTGCGACATTGAAGCTAGCTTATATTTGAAGGCCTTATGCTGTATTATATCGCAGCCTTATGCAATCATCCTTCTCTTCATTCCAACACTTTTATTAAAGAACCCATTTTCTTTTTTAATAAATGTTCGTTTTCGTTTATTGAGTTCATGACCTTTTTTACATTATCGGGAAGTTTGTCGTTCTGCAGCTATGGTTTGAGGAACATTTTTTGGCAACCATCTGTCAAAATATATGCGATAAATAGTTAAAACTTTAACAACTTCTCCATTGTCATTTCAGTAAATACACTTATTTACTATAGAAGATAATTGATATAAACGTCTGACAGATAATGACAAAAAAATTGATATTAACCTCTGCTTCTTCAGAAATTGGGATACCAATTTCTGGTGTAAGACTTGCTAGAGTTGTCGAAGGCCTTCATTCTGACATGAATGGTGTCCCTTCTATTTTTATCAATGCATCTCATTTCTTTTGAAACATTCAACCGTTAAGCAAATTGTTTAGTTATGAGTCATTATGCATTTTCTGTAGCCAAGAAGTCTGGAACACCAAAAAATTCTAATCAAAGACTAGTTTCAAACTGTGAAGAAAATTATCATAAATGTTCTACGACATTATAGCCATTTTCAGGGCATATTTCGCTCGAGAAGAATATCATACGTGGCCATAGTCCTACAAGAACGCTACTAATCAAGAAATAATAATAATATTGGTGTATTATAATTATATTTTTAAAGATAGAAAATAATAAGTTATTTTCGTGGTCAGTAACAAAGAAAAATTATTTGGGAATCTAGATTAAACTTCTTTATAAACATATCATTTATTTCATTTAATAAATCAAACCACAGAAGATTTATATTTTCGTCAATTTATTATACCATTTTTTAAATAAATTCCAATTCTATTTGGTTCCTTAATTTCAGCATCTGTCATTAGAAACTAAATTTTTTCAATAGATGGGATTTCATCAATATAATTTTATTTGGTTATTTGTCGTTGTTACTTATGGCACTTACCATGGACAAGCCCTGCAGATACATTAGCAGATTTTAAGCCGAAGGTATGCGTCTCTTGTTTGAAGTAGCTTGTTTTAAGTTTTATAAAAACACTAATCATTTCTTGAATTTATAAACGAAAGAGAAAGATAGAGCCCGTGCTAACTAATTAAATTAAACGAAATTACAATCTTAAAAGAATTTTTAAACTTCATTAATAATATTGCCTTTCATTTTTAACAAATTGGAAAGATGTAGTAAAACAAATGGACATTTATTCCCTTCGAATTTCATTTGTAAGCACTTTGGTTCACTTTTGGTTGCTATATCCACAATTCATCCCATAATCATCAGAATCGTTGATTCAACGAAAATTAGCTTAAAGCAAATTAGATGCAGCATAAACTATATTTATTTTACATATAACAACAAATTGTTTTAATTGGAATTTTGGAAATAAAAGTTCATAGTTCATGTTTCTTAAAAAAATATGTTTTTTTTTTTTCTATTGGAGTTTTAATGTTTTAAAGTATTTTTTTTTCAAATAGATTATACAAGATTGAAATAACTTAGAATAAATTAAGCAAGAGGGCAAAATACGGAAAGTAAATAAAGAGTATATTTTGCGTCTTCAAATATTTATTCATTTATTCAACGATAAGTAAATAGTGTTTTCTTTCACCAAACTGGAAATTTTCCTTTTTAATAATTTTGGATGAGCTATAAAAAACGTTAAATAATATAAAAACAATCAAAATTAATGATAGCATATTTTTTGAGGATGAAATTTTATTGAATCCATTGATCCTTTTATAAGCTATAAATTTTTGATACTTTCCAAAAATAGAGTGCAAAGCCCTTTTGTGGAGTTTTAGTCCTCATATAGCTATTTTAAGATGTTGTTACAAGTGCTATACCTATATAGCCATGAAATTTTATGCGGAAGTTATGTCGGATACTTTAATCCTTAAATCTTATCTCTTCTTCTTTTCCGTTTTATGACTTAAAATAAAGGAATTGAAAGTGTATAAGAAAAAAAAACTTATAATGTTTGCATATATTATTGGTTGATAAAGTGATTGTTGAGTTTTCCTTTTTTTCTTATTTTTTAAAGTTAACATTTCTTGAATGAATAGTTTTTTTGGAAAAAAATAAGTATTCTAGGTTACAAGTATCATTTATGCTGATATTAAGTATGTAAATTAGATATATTCAGTTACTTATCTCCCTTTTAATATAAATAATATTTTTAATATTAATTGGATTGTATATTTTTAATATTAATTGGATTTACAGACATCATTCTGCTTAATCATACAGTAAAAAGTCATAAATCTGAAAGCTATTTGAAAATGAATACTCATATATTAAGCAGTTTTAAGAACTTGCGCGTTGCGCCGTGACATACAGTATGTCATGAAAAGAAGAAAATAGATGACTGGAATAAAAATAAATTATTATATCATTTTCTTCCCCAAAATAATTTACTTATTACATTTGATTTATAGCCTTTCTATTTAAAATTAAAAAAAAATTCACAATACATAAAAACATTCATCAACCTTCTCTTATGTTTATGTAGAGAAAAATCGTTTGCGTAGAAATATTTAAAGCACTTGATAGTTTAACAATAAACATCGAATTTGAGCCATCTCTAATCAAAATAAAATCATAATTTTTATTTAAATTTTGATGAACATAAATACTTGTTTAATAAATATTCCAGTAGGGTTTCGAAATGTATTATCCTTAATTAAATGATGATGTTTTCATTTCATATCAGTACATTCTTCAATAATACATCATAAATTTTAATGTGTTTTAAAGAACTTACTGTGGAAAAATTTTAAACAAACCTATAAAAAATGGACAACACTTTCAGAATAGTGAATTTTGTTTTCTTCTAAATTTGTATTAAGTAAGAATCTCTTAATAGCAACTAATAAGGCTCAAGTAAATAAATTGATTTTGCATTTAAATCCCTTGATTAATTAATTGGACAAATTACTTGGTTTTTTTCGCCAAATCATTACGTCATTGATTTTTAACTGCGAATTACAAATTAAAATATGGTCGTTAAAAACAAGTAAAAAAATTATTTTGTAGAATTTTGTTTTAAATTGTTTACCAAATTTAATTAAAGAAGTCAATCATGGGGGATATTATTTAATAGTTATTATTTATTGTAATAATATCCGAGAAAAGAAAATTCCTTAACGAGAAAATTTAAGAAAAACTTATGTTATATTAAACTTAAAGAAATTTCAAGGATATTAAAAACACGAAAAGGAGACAAAAATGGAAGAAGATTCTCAATGGAATAATTATTCTCAATTATTTATAAAATAATTGAGAATAATTCACCATAAAATAAAGGTTACTTTTTTAACCTTTGTAGTTTTTCAAGCAAGTACGTCTGAATAAAGACCATGCTTTATTTAGCAGTGTGCTGCATTTTGATTATCAGAGCTTATAAAAGATCCCTAATGAAATTTTTCATACTTCTGGCAAAGATAAATTATTTTAAATCCCATTACATGGAATTAGATTCCGTTTTTCTTAAAGAGCAAAGCTAAATCTTAAAAAATATGCTGAAAATTTCAGCTTCATCAAACTAAATTTATTGTGGGGTTTTTTTCTAAACGATATAAAATATGTAGCCAAAGGAAACGAAATACTTTACTCGTTTTAAATTTCAGATAAAAAATTGCGATGACTTCAATAATTAATGAATTTTCTGGTATTTTTGCTTAAAAAAGGATGAAAATAATGAAATTATATTCAATTTGCCATAAAGCTTGGAGTTTAATCTTTATAAATATTTAAAAATATACTGAAACTATCGCTTACTTTTTTTCTTCTGTGTTTTTTTTAGTTTGGATATGGTTCGTGCCTTTATGTATATTATCTTCAATCTTTTATCTTAATTTTCTGATGGTGGCCAAAAGAAAATGTTTAACATCATATGGGGAATAAGCTGAAACGCATCACATTTTTCTTTGAAATGAATGAATATATGTTTTATAATTCTTATTTGGTTTATATATCAGAAAATTTCGCTGATTACTAATGTAGAGTAAGATTATCTGACTAGTTGTTGTTGTAATTATATTCCATTTTGCCACAGAAGGAGGATTGTAGTCACTTCTAATGGTATGCACTACGGAGTACCCAAGAGCAGAAATATGACTTATAGCTGTCACATGTCACGAACTCTTTTCACGGGGTGAATTTCGTTCATGCATTTCATTCATTCATCCACAGATCGTAATTTCGATATGGAACTAGAATGTATATCTATGTCCCAATATCCCCAGTGGATTACTCTCGATAGGAAGCTTTGCAATCACGGCC